>CAEGAD010014395.1:0-91953 GCA_903067055.1 Poeciliopsis paucimaculata
CATCTTACCAGGGGTTATACCAAAGGATGTCACAGTTGCACTACTTGGTATTATACCAGATGGTTTGCAAGGACGGGTGAAAGTATATCTGCTAAATATCCTTTTTACAGCAGCCCTGAAATGTATTACAATCAGGTGGATGCAATTAGAGCCACCTTCCTATGACTTATGGGTTCAAAAAGTAAGGGAATTGTATAGAATGGAACAGATAACTTACTCATTAAGACTTCAAAAAAACACTTTTAGTCTGCGCTGGGGTCCAGCAGAAGCTCTGTTGATGTAAATGAATCCAATAGGTCTGTCTTTTGGCATATGGTATTAAACTACCCCACGCAGAGTTTATTCCTATTTTAGGATTGTTTAGTAACGACTCTACAAATGTGATGCTGAGGCCGTAAGATATTATGCCGAGATGTTTATTTTATGAAAAACTGTATATTGCCAACATTTGTATTATGTACCACTGATGTATGGCTATGTATTTGCTCTGTAAAAAATAATAAAAAATGTAAGTTCAAAAAAAAAAAAAAAAATGCCCACAGGAAGAAACGCCGTGGTCTAATTAAGCTGAAGTTGAAGCGATTGGCCACACCGAGGATTCATTTGGAGGGAAAATGAGGAAGTCGGCAAACCATAAGCCACTATGTGAGAACTGTGAAGCATGACGTCTGCAGCTTCAGGTTGCGTGGGTGCTTTGCGGCAGGAGGGACTGGTGCGCTTTATGAAATAGGTGGCACCACAATAAAAGAACGTTACGAGGAAAATTTCACACGGGTTCTCGGGATGTCAGCAGCTTGGGCCTCAACAAGTTCTCCAAATGAATGCTGGTCTTAAGCAGATGCCACATGACTGAAGGGCAAATGAGCCAAAATGTTTTTGCGTGGCCGTCACAAAGACCCGATCTCAGTCTCACAGAAAACGTGGAAGCAAGACAAACCTGATTCAGCTGCTCAGCTTGGAGGACGTCTTCGTAACAAGCCTGTGACAGGATTTCCAGAACATTGGACCTATTTTGTGCCGCTCATTATTAGATTGTCCAAATTCACAAAGGGAATGCAAGTAAACTTGTGACATGGAGAAAGAAAAAATAGAAAAGACATAAACAGGCAAATAGAAAGAATGTTGCTCATCTGGCACAGAAACAACTTAATGTCAGACAGTGAGAATTGTATTATTTTTGTTTCTTTTCACTACTTCAGAGCGGTCCTGCGGGCCTCCGAACGAAGTGTTGCCGACTCGCACACCTGGAGCGCTGCAGGTGAACGTGACCTGGCTTAAAGGGGACGGGAATAACAAGATCTCCGTGCGATACAGAGCGCTGGGCAGCCGCTCGTGGAACCAGGTCAGGACCGATCGCCCGCTCACCATCGTAGCAAACCTGTGTTTTCAGAACAACTATCCGTCCTGACTCAATCGTAGAGCTTTCAAGGAAGAGCTTGTTTACACCATCACTGTCCTCTCCCTGTGGTCCTACTGCCACCTACAGAAATACACCACTTGATTAGAAACAACGCAGTCTTAGTGCTGTCAATTAGCTCATGTATACGCTGTTCATACGCTAGTTCCCCACACAGGAACCTGCAGTGTATGCTAAGGCTAGTTAGCATGGCCACCGATTGGCGGCGGATAAACATTTTCCTCAGAACGGCAAGTCGTTTTCCGACCATTGGCACATTGAGCAGTGCATACGTGAGCATGATTGGTCCTCCTCCTGGCTCCGATTGGTTGTTTCCGATCGTGCGTTTCTGCAGATGTCGGTAGGACGACAGGAAGGAGGCGCAGGAGCTCAGTTTTTCCACAAATGATCTGTCACAACAGTTATGTGTAAACACGTTCTTTATAAAAGTTACACACTGCAGCGTTGAAGTTATCAAAATGAGTTAAACTTGGTTTGACTTGTTTCCGACTCACTGATTTCTGCCTTTGCTCACAGACTGTAGAGTCTCAGCTTCCAAGCACAGCCGTGGTGGAAAAGCTGACGCCCTCGTTGGTCTACGTAGTGCAGATACGATGTGTGACCACTGCTGAATGCTCACGGTGTCCATGGAGTAAAAATTACTACGTCCCATCAGGTAAGGACTGATTTCAGATTGAACTCAGAAATCAGGTAAAGCAGCACCAAATCCAGAAAATATTGAATACTTTGAATCTCTTTTTTTTTTTCTTCTTTTTTTTTTTTAGAGCTTACAACTCAGCCCATCGTTGTCAGCGGCAAAAACGTTACGCAGAAAACTGGCTGCCGGTTGATTTCCATAACCTGGAAGGTAATTGCACGCCTTGAATCAACGCAGTTTTAACACATCCTCAAAAAAAAGATAATAATGAGAATGGCATGGTGCTGAAACGGGAGTTGTGCTGTTTGATAGTTTCCCGTCACAGATCTGTTCGACGGCTACCGAGTGACCGTTTGGAAAGAGTCCGGAGAGCTTCCGCAGGAGCAGCTGACCACCTCGGAGCCGGAGATCAGACTGATCCTCTCCTACTCGGCGTACCGCCTCAACATCAGCGCTTACAACAACGCCAGCGTTTCCCCAGCAGCCACCCACGTCATACCACACAGAGACGCCAAAGGTAAGAAAATCACTCCTTTTGTTGTTTTTGTTTTTAAATGACAAACTTATAAAATCTAAATGATTACAACTTACTAATTTGGCAAATTTACAAACAGGGGGCAAGGTTTGGGCAAAGCACCAAACAGAATTTCAGAGGGAAATGAAAATTACAGACTGTGGCATTAAAGCATTAAGCACACAGTCTGCACTGTTGATATTAACAGTATTATCAGTATTATTGTCATTAATGGAGTAGAGCTGCTATTCGTAACACTCTTACGTGTGGGAGTATTGTAAGCACATCATTGATTCAATACTTTGATCAATAATCAGAGTATGTTGCTATAATAGCCTATACAGGACGAGATCATAATTGAGATGTTAACGGTAAATTTGAACAAGCTTATATTTCTACCCACTGATTTGGACGGTGATCACTTATTGCATGGCCGTTGTTTCGTTTTTGATCTGCGGCGTTCAGTAAACTCAGCAGATTTTTTTTTGTCGCTGAATGGACGACGCCATGGCGCCATAGACCGACCAATCTTTGAATCTGCAGGTTTCGGAGACGGGAGGCTGAGTGTGACGGTCCACAACAGCACGGCGTTCACGATCCACTGGGGGGCCGATCGGCTCAGGAAGTACGTCTGCTACGTGGTGGAGTGGATGAAAAAGGGACATCCTGGATGGTACCAGTCCTTCTTCGAGGACACCAAGCCCAGCAAGACCGTGTCCTCTTTATCAGGTGGGTAGGAAAAGCTGACGTTCAAACAAGTGAGTGGTGGGAAATGTAGTTAACGAAATTTGACTTTGCTTTTTGTCGCCATTCCTGACCGACTACACTGCAGCCTCATCGACTGTAAGCCTTTTGTTGCACATGTGCAGAACCGAGCGCATCCGGCGCTTGCATGCATCACAGTGTAGCTTAGGGTTAGAGTTAAGAATAGTTTAAATAATCGATCATTCTGACGATTAGTCAGATAAGGGAAAGGCACATTCTATGGATTTTTCATTTAACCACTTTAAGCAATTTCACCAGAAACGATTAATCGTTTCTGGTGAATCGATTCACCGTTTCACCGCTGCTGGTTCTGAAGTGGTCCCGACCAAAGGCATCGTGATGCGTGTCTGGACTGAGCTGAGGTTGTGTTTACTCTGAGTGAGCGCGTGGAGCTGTGTGTGTGTGTGGTTGTGTGTGTGTGTGTGTGTGTGTGGTGTGTATCACCTCACACACTCTGAGCTCCTCTAAAGCTGAAAGTCTCATGTGTAAAATCAGATGCTAAAATGATGTGCCAAGTTGTCCCCTCGCTGTCACAACAAATATCTAGTATGTGTGTGTGTGAGATGTGTTGTTCATGTGGTTGTCATAGGAACTGTTAGCTTCAATCTGAAAAAAAAGAGAGAACTCATGTCTCTACTGTCTTTTGTAAAATGACGAAACTGTTGGGTTTGTTTAGGACGCACTAATGAGATTCGCTTAGCTCAATAAGGCAAGTGATTAATAATGAACCTCCAAATAAATAAATAAATTGCATATCTAGAAGTAGGACCAAAGTCGGTTTGAAGTAATCTTTTAATTTGATCAACCTATTATTACTGTATTGGATACAAAGATTTTCCCAAGGATTAACGAGAAGAATAAATAGCAATGCCATTTTCTTAAATAAAATGCAAGTGAAAGCAGATTTTCTTTTTTTTTCTTTTTTTTTTCTTCAAAATTGATACTTCTTTTGCTCCGTTTCATTGTCAAATGCAAAGTTCTTGCTTGACTGAAAATGATTTTAAATATAAATTCCCAAGTGCTGTTAGCAACCTACTATGACAAGAGCATCTAAAAATATAGCCTGTACCGAACAACATGCAGGATAGTAGATGAAGTGTCTAAATACACCTTATGTGTTTGGAATAATGTTCGTCTCTCATAACAGCGGAAGGTTTCCAATAACCTGATGGTAAATACCCCCCGTCGCCTTCGTTTCCTTTAGTCGGTTGTTTTTCTGCCAAACTCAATGGAAGCGAAATGGAAAAGATGATAGGAAGTCCCGCTTTGAACTGCTTCTCTTTGAAGTGCTTTGCTGAAAGGAGCAGCTGGTGGCGGGGAAAGACGCGCATCGGCCTGAGATCTGATCTAAATCAATTTTTTTTTTAGTTTTGGCATGTTGGTGAGACACAGAGGGAGAATTAAGTGTCAAAAACATCGAGGTTTTCCCTCGTTTTGAATATTCGTAACCGGGACGAAACAAAGACGTCTGTGGCAATTTTTTATTCGAGGAATTTATTGACTTTTTGCGCATTCCTTTTCTTCCTGTGTTCAACGCTTATTCCTTGGATCTTCCTTATTTCTAACCCATAACTTCAGTTATGAACTGCTACGGTTTGATTTTCTGTTTATTTGTTGCCAAGATCTGGTGTATTTTAAATTTATGGGCCCTGCTAAAAAATATTTAAACTGAGAAACACGTTGACATGTTGAGACGTTTAATACTTACTTGCTGTAAACTGAATGACCAGTCCATAATTTAACCCGCTTTTTGTTTTTTTTCTTTTTTCAAATGTCTCCAGAACGTTTGGAGCCTTACACAAGGTACAGAGTTGCTCTGCATTCGCGACCAAACAAGGACACCTGCAACATGAAGCACATCAACAACAGTGAGAGAACCTACGGGACGACAGAGTTTTATCACATTGAAGGATGTAAGTCGGATCCCACCTGCCAGGGCCGTCGCTAGGTTTTGAGGAGGGCAGTGGGGCTGAGCCCCTAGGCAATGCACAGGATGTGTTTTAATTTGTTTTATTCTTATGCGTTTTTGTTTTGTTTTTTTATCTGTGCTTTATGAATACTGTACAGCACTTTAGTGCAGTTAATATGTTTTCAAAGTGCTTTACAAATTAAATTTGGCATTGGCATTTTGTAGCAGGCGAAAACAAAACTTGTCAAACGGCAACAAAAACGGAGAAGTTGCTTTTCAGCTTTTAAAACAGTATTCAGTGCAAAAGAAAACTCTTCTACTGTAAACAGTTAATGGAATGAAATGATTATCTTGTAAACGGTGCTAAATGCTAAAGTAGTTCTAATTTTCTGTGGCCTTTGAAGAACACTTGTGAAAACTTTCACACTGGTATCATCTTCCGAACTCACAGATTTATGATCATATTTGAGTAGTAATACTTTATGTGGTTATTTATATAGAAGTTGCAGGCAGTTTTTTGTAAAAAAACAAAAACACCCCCAAAAAACACATTACTCCACTGGGGCTTCAGCCCCCCCTAAAGCAGTCCTAGGGTCGCCTCTGCTGCCTGCACTTTTAAAATTTTATCTTACAATCTGACTATATTTTACACTCATTAAAAAAAAAAGAAAAATCAGTTTATATTATTATGTCTTGGAATCGGCCACAGCTCCTGTCGGCGCCCCAGCAAACGTCAGCTTCCACAACGTGACGTTTAATTCAGCGGTGCTCCAGTGGTCACCTATCCCAGAGGAAGACCTGAGAGGATTCCTGCTGGGTTACATCATCCACTACACTGAGCATCACTACCGGGAGGCGAGCACAGCGCACAGTAAGGACCAATCATAGCAAACTAAACGACAGCTACAAGGAATTTTAGTGAAAGAAGCATGTAGATGCAGCAATATGTACGGCTTCGGTTTCTAACTCACACGGTGCCGGTCAGAATGGTAAATGATTTCATATAATTTGGTGACACAAAAACCCTTCTTTTCAACTCTGATTCTGCCAGACTGAAGAGAATGAGTCATAACTAGTCTGGTTTTGAGCTGCGGAGGGCAAAGTGCATCGTGCTAATAGGCCTCGAGAGACAACTGTGAGTAATTATGAATGGAATCTAGACAAAAAGGGAAATTTGTGGTATGTTGTTTGTGAAATCAACTTCAGTTGAGGTGAATATCTTGAGTGCAAGCCAGAGCGGAGACGGGCAGAGAGGGCTCTGCATTCGACAGTGTATTTGCGAGTATGTCGAGAGTTGTTCTCAGAAACGCTACAACAGAGATTCCTGTTGGCTCCTGGGTAAATACTCAGGCACCAGAAGCACAACTCAAACAAAGTCCCATTTCTTTGCAGATATAATGGTGGATCCAGGTTCTACCAGCTTTCACATGGAGGCCCTCAAAAGTGGAACGGCGTATCAAGTCCAGATATCTGGTTTCACGTCAAAGGGCGAAGGAATCGGAAGTACTCCGAGTGTCTTTAAAACAGATCAGAAAGGTCATATCTGTTTAGTAAGTTTTAAGATGTTTATTCTTTTGAGCTGAAGTTCGAATTTCAATTATTTTTTTTATTTGCACAGTAAATTTCAGCATCTGGGGCGCAGTCGCAGCCTTCGTAGTGGTGGCCTGTTTGCTGGTATTTGGGTCTCCGGTGATAAAAAGGTAGAACATTTATACATCTGATGCATCTGATGGAAATGAGGTTGAAGAGCAAAATACAACATTACTCACACACTGACTGTGCCCAGGGCAAAAGCCATTCTGTGGCCAAGAGTGCCCAACCCTGGACACAGCAACGCAGTGCAGAAAATAGAGAGTCCCTTACAACTGGTAAATGTGCATTTCTGCTTTTCTTTTACAACTAGCAAAGAGCCTATCTGGAAGAAATGCAAACTGTTGATGATGTACCGTCTTCCACTCAGAAACTCCTGGAGGCATTTGCGACTCTAAAAGTAGCGGAGGAATGGGACACGAAGAGTTTCCAGATCCTAGAGAGGGAAGCCGCGATCCCGCCTCAGACCTCGTCCATCCTGCCACATGTCAGGACCTGCGAGGACGACACTCTGGAAACGGCTCACGGCTGGAGCGAGTCGGACGGAGACGGCGCGACAGACGACGACGACGCAGCGGACACTTTGCTGGACTCACAGACACACTTCCAAAGCTCACCTTTTACCCTTGCGGGTGGATATACGACGATGGAAATGTTCCAACAGCTCACCCCACAGTGGACGACAGACGGTGGCTCACACACACCGAGCATCGAAAGCGAACTGAAGGACTTGACTGTGTTAAAGTCTGTGAGATTAGACTACGTGAGACAATTTAGCACCAGCCCACCGTTAGACAGCGAATTTACACCAGCCCTGTTGTGAACTCCAGTTTGGTTTGCCTTGAAAATCTGGTTCGTTTGAGAAGGTCGTCTCCGTTCGGTTGAAGTGAACTCTGGCGAATCCATATGTGAACGCCAAGTGGACCTGAGACTGCTCCAAAAGCCGAGAGCGAACTATATCGCTGGGCATTCTGGGTAAATAGTACCTACACAGATGTGAGAGTCCGGCGCTAGCGGGACTTTGTGGTCTTTTTACCAAAGACAGAGGAGGAATCCTACAGCAGCCAAATTTTGACGCAACTCCATTTTACGAAGAAGAAAGTTGCGCCCATGTCTTCTGCTGTTGTTTCCCTTCAGTGGTTCTTGGTGTAGCGCCACCACAGGCGAGGAGGGAAACAGGTTTTTAAAAGGGTTTGAGTTCGTTTGAGCTAAAAATGTGAACGTTGCAATTTCGGTCTACCGTACTACCAGTTGTAGTTTTACACCTGTTGTAGGACAACAGTTTTTTAAAGCTTCATTTAGTAGAAATGGCATGTCAAGCTGTTATTTACGTGTACAACTCAACCATGAAGCGAATGACATAACTGCTAAAGTCGATGGCAAAGGATGCATTTTATGCTTTACATTTGAATGCGAGCATGTCTATTACTAAAAATAGTTTTCTGTACGTCACCGATTACTCAGTAGCTATATGGGGATTTCTGGTTATCGTTGACATTTATTAAAATGTTTTGTGTGACAAGCACACTCACAGACACACATTCTTGTACTTCATTGATCTGAGGACTTCCATTCACTTTATATGTATGAAAAATATTGGATACTAGGTCCAAATACTGTAAACTTCAACAGGATCTAAGAGGTACAGTAAATGCTAGTTTGCAATTGGTTACACGTAGAACAGAAACAACCAAGCAAAACAAACATCTGAGTGGAAAGTCTCTTTATTGAGAGCTTTTGCAATCAAATAAAACATATCTTAGGTTCAAACCAAAGAGTAATATGTACATACATCCGAATATTTCATAAACTATTTTACTGAATCGTCACGTCAAATCTTCTAATTTTCCAGCACAAAAAGTCCTCAAGTGTGGAGAAGATGAGCACATAAAAAAGTAATAAAGTCCATGTTCACATATTGGCAGATGAGCTTGAAACAATTTAATTCTGACATTTGAAGCTCATTAGTTCTGACAGACGTGTTAAGAAAAAAAAAAAAAAAGACGTAAACATTTCAAAATAGGAACAGGATCTGTTGCTGTTTTGCCACCATTTTTCAATGAGCATACTCATAACTACTCCAACACATTAAATCACAGAATAAAAGGTTAAAACATCCCATGAACGCTTTGTCTATTCTGACAGCCCACAATATTTTCATATGTTAGTTTTATTTGTAAAACATCCAAATGAGTCTCAATATTTTTTATTTGCTTACTGTACAATCGTGGTCTAGGCACTTTTTGACCCTTCTGTGCTTCCGTACAGTTTGCTGACCTGCGAGATTTCAGATTATTTTCCCCATTCCCAAAAAAATAAATAAATCAAACGTAAACTTTCTTCACATCATGTTAAATGAAAATATTTCATCCCGCAGCATTACGATGGAAGAAAAATGAAACATGGTACACCGAAATGTTGCTGTGGCAACAGAAACTGATGTAATGACACCTATGTGAATGAGGCCTACATCTAGACAAAAGTTGGGACAAACATCTGCAACAACACACTGTCTCATAATTATGGCTCTCTGAGTTATTATTCAGTAATAATGTCCTGAAGGACAACAGAATTCCTGGATGGACAAAAGGACACTTCACAAACCTCAGACAGAAATTCTCTCAACTGTCCACAAACAAGAAAAAATGAAATAAGCACTTCAGAATGTGTAGAAACCTGTTTTCTTTAACCTTGTAGAAAACGTCTTCAGTCCAGTTTACATCCTTACAGGAACAGGAGGATCCTCAACACTTCTAGCACCAACAAGTGCTTCTCTGAAATGGCTAAATGGGGAAAGTTACTGCTGCAGCCGCACCAATTTCTCCTGCTTATTAATTTAGTTTTTAACATTGATGGTAAAAGTTGGCCGTTTTTAGTTTTTTTTTGGGGGGGGGTTGGGAGTTTATTTCACAATTTTGCACATCTTCTTTGTTGTTGTTGCGCTCAGCAAAGTTCTGGATCAAACCAGTCTTTCCCTTTTCACCTTTAAATAATCACTTAAAAAAGAAATATCAACTGAAGTGAGATTAAAGTTGTTAATGTCAATGAATTTTTTTTTTTTCTTTTTTTAATTTAGTTGCTTTAAAATTTAAGTGTGGATTCCTGACAAATATTTGACACAACACACAATATATAGCAACAGCTCTGGTGACACAACTCACTATTGATTCTAATTAAAACTATATTAAAAAGGCCAAACACACTAAAGAAAAAACTAAATATTTTTATTGTTTTTGTTGACCAAATTGATCGAGTTTTTGTAGTTGCAGATATAAAAGTTTTGATATTTTTTCTTTCTTTTTTTTGTTTTTATTATATCAAAATACCTCTTGCCCCTTAATGATCCCACTCACATTTATTAACTAAATAAATAGTTAAGACAATAGTTGATATACAGTTTTTATGACTTAAGCAGATTCCTGCTGCACATGTGGTTTTGAGGAGTTGCTGCCATCAGGGTACAAAATGGCTTTCAAATATCACCGCTCAAAGTTTCCTAACAGTGTTGGGAGCTTAGCGTGATAGTCCTGTACACTGCCAGTCAGCTGGCTGAAAGAAGACTACGAGTTTTTTGTTGTTGTTTTTGTTTGTTTGTTTTGCCTTTTTTTTAATACTTTGGAAAAAAATAGCAGTTTGGATTTTTGTAAACATGGAAAGAAAAAACGATTCGGAAACTAGATGAGTTCCAGGCATCATTGTTGCCAGGGTAACACTGTTTCTAACCAAATGTTGGCTCATCTAAAAACAATTAGATTACGTTTCCTATTTTCATAATTAGTAGTTTTACTCTGTTACTGAGGAGGAATTTATTTTGGGGGAAGGGTTGACGTACTGGAACATGACGAAACACTGCCAGTCTGAAGTTTTACCAAATAACGTTGACCGCGGCCCGATCCCCTCTCCGGTTGGCTCCGGGTTTCCAGACGCGTTGGTCGATCTCAGCGGCTTTGACGAGGGTTTCGTTTTTTTTTTTTCTGTGACATCGCGTCGTCCGTCGGGGTGTCGCCGGCCTGCTTTCATCCCGGAAGGTCGTGTTGAAGCACCGTCTCTCCTGTCCTCCAGGCAGGAAAATGAGCTCGACGTCAGAATCCTCGGGTTTGCAGCGGGAGTTCGTAACGCGAAACGGAAGAAACTCGTGATGAGGCGACAAGTGGTGGGAGATGACGAGGGAGACGCGCGCGGCGGCCGTTCACTTGGTCGCGTGGCGGCCCAGAAACGCCGCCTCCTCTCTGTGAGTTTTGTAGCTTCCGTTGTGCTGGGCGCGAGGTGATGATGTCATGTTTTCACTTGGAGTGGCCGAGCCTTCTCTGTCGCTCCTGTACGCCGCCTTTTCTTCCCTTCTGTAGTCCTGCAAAATGAAAGACACGCAATGCTTAAAACAGGACGGAAATATGACTAAATCCGGCTTTTATTGCTCTGAACTGACAACATTTTGGCTATTTTTTAAATAAACACCCGACAAATGTTTCTTTTAACAGTCTAAAATAATTTAGAAATCACTTTTCCAACCAAAAACAAAAGAAATTTGACTTTGTTTGATTGATTGAGTAATTAAGTATTCTGACAATTAATTGGATAAAAAGGAAACTGGCATCTTTTTTTATTTACCCACCAAAGCCTCTGTTATACAATAACAATACACAATAATAATAAAATTACAAAAATGATTTATATAATAACAATAAACAAATAACTTGTATCAAAATAAGGAGAATAAACATTTTACTGCCTGAAAGGCAAAAGCATTGCATCCCTTTACTGAATCTGAACCAGGTGATCGTTTCTTCCCTAATCAAATTGGCAAACAAAAACCATCACAGTTTAAGTTTTAATTAAAAATATCACTTTTTTTGGCCCTCAAGTCCTCTTGACAATTTTGTCTCATGGCAACAACAAAAAAACAACTATATCAGCTGGAGGGGAGAACCACTGGCTGTGGCTCAAGAACGACTCCCTTGCAATAATCCGAGCCGCCATTTGTAAAAAGTCACGACTGAGTTAAGGACGTTATATGTTAATGAATATAATGATACACTTTATTTGTATTGCATTTCACATGATCGACATGTCAAAGTGCTTTGAGGATTTAAAAACATATTTCTAGTCTTTGTGGTGATCTCAAAATGAACCTTATACGTTTTACAGCCTTGTTCAAGTGATCTGATGGTGTTATTTTAATTACGCTGCAAAAACCCCAAATCACTGGTAGGTTTCTGCACTCAAAGTATGGAAAAATGTCTTTTTATAGGTCAAAAACGACACAAGTGGAACTAGGAATTGTAAGTCTGTGGTGCCACAGAGGCATGTTTGGAATAAATTAAGCCTGAAATGGCGTCAGAGTTCAGTGGATTGGATTTGACTCAATGAAATTTGACAACAGATTCGTGTTTCCCTCAAAAACAGAACAAACTATAAGCTGCATCACACTCCAAAATAAAAAAAAAGCGGTTAACTTGTACGTGACAAAGCCGTCTGTGCAGATGTGACGAACAGAGCAGTGCGAGATGAAGGCTTTTTTTTTTTGAGGGCATGTTTTCAGCCGACCAAGATGTTCAGATTGTTATCAGATCAGATGGAGCGCGGTGCGACTTTTTCAACTGTTTTTCTATCAAAGCTATCGTTTAGGTTAATCTGGAAGTGAAGTAGGTTAGTTGTGCCGTCCCATGTGAAACGACCTAAAGAGATGTGGAAACATTTACCACTGAAACGAGATTACCTGAAGTCAGTGGGACGGGGTGGGGACGGAGCAATGTGCTGTGGTCCGACGGTCTGGCTCCTTATCTCTGAAGTAAAGCTGAGAGTAGGGGCGGGGCCCCTACTCTCAGCTTTACTTCAGAGCGAACGGCATGGATGGTACTTGCCAAACGTAACATTTCAAAGCGCATTGGGTCCTACTGAAGTTAAAGAACCAGTGAGAGTCAATCTGGTTGCGTAATTTGTTTCAGTACAACTGAGTCACAGAGCTGCAGCACTTCCTGTAAGCTGCTACTTTTAAATTCTTTTTTTTTTGCCATCATCTCATTTGGTTTTTAGACTTGTGAAACGCTCTCAGTGGCTAAAGATATTCAGACACTCGGTGCACTGGGTTTGTTTTTCACTCTCTGAGACTTTTTTCTTTCTTCAAACTAAAACCAGAAACTGCAAAACAATCATTTTAATTTGGCACGAGATGAACCAATTTGTGGGCAAACGCATCAACTCCCAAGATGCAGTTGGAGTTGAATAAGAATAATAAAAATAAAAAAAATCAGGTAGAGGTTAGGGGTTGGCAATTATCTCTTACCAATTATTTTGATTTATTGTTATCTTGATTCCAATTATTGAAGTAAAAAAAAACAACAACAAAAAACAAAACAACTGTCAGTATAATCAGAAGTCCTGTTGCCTTTTCTGTTCTACGAGAGAATTCATAAATATCAGTAAATTTGATAATATAATGAAATATGGTTACTGTTTGGGATTTTGTGATATAAATCACACTTTTAACTGGCATCGTAAAGAAGTCTGTTTTAAATGTTGTTTTCAAGAACAGTATTTGTGTTTATGGTGCAATCCAGGCACAGCCACACTATTACCAAAAAAAAAGAAGTGATAATAAATAGTTTAACAATTTTTATTGTCATCACAATAGTACCACAAAATATTGTGATAACATTTTAACTCCACATCAGCCGCTCCTATTGGAGGTTAGGCTATAAATGGTGATAATCTTGTCATTTTTGCTTTGATTATAAACTCCTATCAAGGAGCCACGTATAGTTTTATGTAAAAGTAATTTAAAAAAAAAAATTGTTACTGACAGGTCAGACTTCAAGAGAAAAAACCAAAAGACATCAGCACTGACCTTGGAAAATTCAAATCTACTGGCGGGCCATAAAATCAGTTGGTAATTTTTAGGTTTACCTAAAAATAATAAACACATTTTTTAATGAAATCTGTAAATCATTAAAAACCCAAAACATAAAAAAGGATTTGGACTTTTGCCTTATTAAGCGAAAAACAGACAATTTCCAAATTCCTCACTTGTGGTCAGGGGCCAAGCAAAATTATTTCAAGGGCCACACTATGGAGGGCCACGTTCTACTGAACTGGTCATCCTGTTAACAGGATAACAGACGTACTGGTGAGAAAATCAAGAGCCGTTTCACCTTGGTTGTCTTGGATTTGCTCTTTATCCGCTCCTCTTCTTTGCGGCTTCTCTTCCTGGACGTGGAGCGCTCCTTCCTGTCTCTGCTGCGCTCCCTCCTCTTCTCCCGCTTACTTCTAAAAGAGGCCATCAGAAACAAATGAACAATGACAAATGAACCAGACAACACGTTAAATGACTCGGGTGCTGCTAAGAACGGAATCAGATTTGGGGCTTGAGAGGCGACAGACGGACCGTTTTGGTGAAGGTGATCTCGCTTTCCTTCGAGGGCTTCTGGACCGATCTTTGCTCCTCCTTTTGTGGCCTCTAGCAGAAAAGAAAAACTACATTTAATAAAAACATTTAGTAGGATATATCTTTCTGCCCAGCTTTCTGCCTGTGTAGCCAGACTGAGAATTACAGAGAAGCAGCAAAAGCAAATGAGGTGGATTAGCACAATTTGCCAACAACTGATTTTATCATCTAGTACATGTTACTGTGGAATGTCATCTCTGCTACAAAAATACATGTTGGTGTCTCAAGACGGAAATAAAACGGTAGCATAGCAACAATTTTCACTCAGAATCCTCTTTGAAGACCATATGAGTTATGACAACATATGATTTCCTCTTTAGGATAAAATAAACTATTTTTGAATCGATTTGAAAACATGGTCAAATATTCAGTTTTAATTACATCTTCCATCAGAGCAAAGTCAAGGTCACTTGGAATATGGCGCCCTCTTCTGCCAACAGCGGGAATAACAATGACTTTTGTCCACTAAGTGTTGTAGAAATGTGAAATTTGCTATAGAAATAAGCAGAAGTACTGCAGAGAGAGACGGACAGAAGAAAAATAAAAATTGTACCTTTTGAAGTAAAATTAGAAGGTACTAATTCAAAAATGAGTTCAGAGATTAACAGGTAATGAATAATCATTAGTGGCAACTCTAAAATATACAGAATTTAGACTGGAAAAGTAAAAAAAAAAAAAGTTTGTAAAGTCAGCTGCTGTCAAAGCACCTGGAGTGACTCCTGGCATGTCTCCTGTCTCTGGAACGAGAGCGCCTCTTGTGGCCACTCCTGGAACTGTGGGCGTCACCGCCAGGAAAAGACCTTTGTGTGGGTCTGATCCACAAGAATGAGAGAGAAAACAAAAAGGGAAACCATCAGCGACTGGACATCACAGTACTGGGATCATGTCAAATTGGGGCTTTCTGAGTACCTGTGTTTGGAGCGGGACCTTTTCCTCCGTGATCTCGAGTGGGAACGAGAGCGCGTCCGGGAGCGGGACCGCCGCGACCTTTGGGAGCGGCTGGAGGAACGCGTCTTTGTCTCTACAAAAGCACAGAGAAGAAATCTTAGCGTCAGCATAAAAACAAACTTCAACCAAGTTACTTTATGAGTATTTCAAATCTATCCAAATCTCCAACCTGGCTCTATGGCAGCAGCAATGGTGGACTGGGCCTCCCTCACCCTCTTCATCACACTCTCCAGCTCCTTAGCAGCAGCCTGGGGCGTCAGCTCAGGGGGCTTTACTATGGCATTATTGGAATGATTGACCCTGAAGCAGATTTAACCATAGAATAACGATAAAAAATAACTAACACTTTTCAACCACATTTCACAGTAAATGGTGTGAGAACACACTTCAGGGGTCTGTCTCCAAACATGACTCCGTTTAAAGTGAGGGCTCTGGCCACGGAGTCCTGCTCCACAAACTCTACGAAGGCAAAGCGGGTCGGCTGAGTCTCGTCTCCGGCCATCCGGACAAACTTCACGTCTCCCACCTGCTTGAAGAACTCCAGCAGCTGCTCTGCAGTGGTGGTCTGGGACAGATCCAATAAACATATAATAAACTGCACAAGCTTAAAATAGTCTTCACACCAAGAACTCCTCATGGGAACTGAACTCACAAAAAAGAACTGAACTCACAAAAAGAACTGAACTCACAAAAAGGCGCACTAAAAATGTGATGTCTTCCGAATTCTCTTGAATACCCTGGATTTTATTTAGGGGTATCGAAGCACAGGGAGCTTATTATAGAGGTCACACTTTGTAAAAATGTTGAAGATAATATGCATCTAATGATTATATTTGTGGTCAATTATCCTGACAATTAATCGGATAAAATCATTATTGCATTCTGTGAATTTTTTATATAACCATTTACAATTTTTAAATACAATATTAGAAATACACTATAAAATACAAATAAACAAATAATTCAATTTATATCTAAATAGAAAAATAAACATTTTCCTGACTAGAATGCAATAATAGCAAAGGATGCAGCTAAAAAGACACTTCTAACATCAACATGTGAAGCTCAAGACTTTCTTGACTCGGCATCAATTCAGTGGAGGACTGATTATGATTTTAGATGATAACAAAAGGTTCTTAGCAGGAGATTTATTGATTGTTTTGAACCAGGTAAAGCTAATAATATGCTCCTTCATTAGTTCTGGGTTGAACATATTTGCAAGCTTATATTTTTTTAATTATAAATGTAAAACGTATGAATTTTTTTTCTTCACAATTTTTGGCTTAATGACAGCTCCATATGTTCTTTCAGCAATTTTTTTTTTGAGTCCACAGACTTCAGTTAATGATTAATCAATTATTAAATTAGTTGACAATTAATTTTATAATTGACTCAAATTGTAGTTGGTCGATCACATAAAATCCCAGTAATATTTAATGCATTGTTATAAACAAAGTCACAGAAGAATAAGGAAACAAGCAGAAGATCAACATCGGGCTGCAACTAATGATTATTTTAGTAATTGATTATTTGGACCATTAATCAAGTTAGAAAATGACATGTTCTGCTGATTTTTCATTGAACCATTTAAGCCTTTTTTAAACAATATGCAAATAAATAATTCAGTTAATTCTTTTTAGAATAAACATCTTATAGCTTACAATGCAAGAACAGTATTCTTTTAGTGTATGCTTGGTCACCTGTTGATTAAATAATTTAGTTTTGCATTAACTGATTCATAATAATAGGAGGTTTAGATTTTTACAGAAAAATATAGTTTAGTAAAACTATGCCACCTGAGCAGTTCTAGGTAGGAGTTATCTATAAGCAAAGGTTTATTTTTATTATTCTATTTCTTAAGAGCATAATGTATGTATTTTTTGTACAGTTTTAGCTCATTTACTTATCCGAGTGTGTTTTTCTTTCAGCAAATTGGCTTTTTTTCAGTCTGTATGCTGCAGTTAACAATTAATTGATTGCTAAATTAGCTGATGATTATTTCAATACTCAACTAATTGTTTCAGCCATAGATACAACTTTAACTACCTTCATTTATTTAGACTTTTCTTTAACCTCACCTGTGAGTTTAGGTTTCCAACATAAACCGTCCTCCTGATCTCATCAATTTTTGTCGGGTCGACGTTGCCGATGAGGGGAGGCTGAGAGAGCGCAGAGGCTGTGGCGTCGAGGCCCGCTGTGATCCGATTCACTAGAGGGAGGTTCAGCTGCGGGCATAAACCGCACAGACGGATGGATGTTAGATTCAACCTGTGCAAAAAAAAAAAAAAACACCCGAAATAAAGACGATGACTCACGTTTTGAAGTGGAGCCGGAGTGGGAATCGGCAGCAATCCTCCGCCTGCGATCAGACTGGGTACCGGGGCGGCAGGCGCCAACAGCGACAGAGCCTTGGCCTCCTCTGGGATCTTCCCTGCAGGACAAAGCGGGACGTTAGGGAAGGCAAGGGAGGCGCTCTTCACTCTGTCTGCACATTTATCCCACTGTATTCTAGAGAGAAAGAGAGCATACACTTTCCCATCCAGCCTAAAGAGTCATCTACCCGCTACCTCAGATCAAGCATCCTTACTTGGATTTGATTAATCTACTCTTCTCAGCCAAAATGCACCATTAATATAAAGTGCAAAAGAATAGATTCTTATTAAAAAAATAAAAAAAAAAACGAAAAGGGAGCTGATTATTTGTTTTTCTGCTTTCTTTCTTTTTTTTAAATATAGGTTAAGTAAAAAAAGAAAAAGAAAAGAAAAAAACACAATGCAGAGAATGAGTCAACACTTTGATGTATGGGTCACCTGTACTGGAAACATATTGGTCATGAACCATACGATATCAAGCATGGGCGCTTTTCCGCGGGGGGAGTGGGGGGGCGATCGTTTCGCAGTGTTGGAAAGGTGTGCAACACAAGACAACCCCCAATGGCTGCATCACTAATAGCACACAGAACATCAGATACAGAAAAGAACAACAGTTTTAAGAACTTTGGAAATGCTAAGAGGTCAATAAAACAACCAATTAGGAATTGTGCTCACTCCACTGTGGATAATAATACTCTTCCTTTCTCTCTCAGGAGGAAGATTTAAGTTTTAAACGGTGCCTTGCAAATAGATTCACAACATTCCCACATTTCCCCATGTCACAGCCACAAACTCAACTCTGTTCCACTTGGACTTCATGTGACCGACCGACACAGTGAAGTGTGCTGGATTGTTTTGTGTTGGTCTAACACTAGGGTCTGCGACCTTTACGATCCAAAGAGCCATTTTGTGGCCCTCAGTCCACTGAAATAAAACTCGATTTGAGCCACAAGTGATATGTATCCAAAAAAAAGAGAAAAAAACCTGCTATAGGAATTTTTAAAGAACCGCTGTTTTATTTCTATTATTTGGTTTGGAAATAATACTAAAATTGAAACTTTACATGCATTTAGAGTTTTAAACCAAAAGTAAAAGATAAAAATCTAAAGATCATCTTCTGCGTTAGAAATTTGGTGCAATTAATACGTATAAAAAGACAAATTAATATATACAACAATTATTATATAGTAAAATTTAAAAACTATATAATTATTCCAGTAATTGTTTTTACTGGAAGGTAATAGGAGCCGATGTGGAACATCCAAAGAGTCCCTTGAGGCTCTGGATCCTCGCATTGCAGACCCCTAGTCCAGCACATATAATCCCCCCCAAAACAAAAACATCAAAGTTTGTGGGTGCATTGAGACAAAAGTAGAAAACGTTTGTGAATAATATCGCAAGGCACCTTGCAATTTTGACCTAGAGCTAGAGGGAATTCAGCATTAATGGGGCAAGCAACCATCTTTGTTAAGCAAAACATGAACAGAGCAATGTATTAATACATTACAAAGAGAGAATGATGCTACACTGATCAGTTCTGTGTCATTACTAAACATTCACATCAGAGCGGTACTGAAGAAATATGAGGAAAAAGTACTAAATGTTGCCTTCTTAGTTTAGTGTCAAGTAAATGAATAAGTGCACAGATAGTTTAAAAGAAATATATATATATATATGATTTGTTACTGAGGCTCACTTTTTCCACACAGACTAGCCCTTCACTACGTCAACAGACGTAGGAGACAAGAGAACAAAAGAGTTAGTGATCCTCATAGCATCTTTTGTGTGGCACACATCCCACCGGTGTGCCGTAGCAACCTGGACTGAATTCAACCACACACAAGCTCCAGCTGTAGCGGAAAGAGAGAGGGGGTTGGGGGGGTTGGACAATAATCAAAATAACAAACAAAAAAATAACAAATACAAACACAACCTGCAAGTTTCTAGATAGAGACAGTAGAGAGTGGACAACATGGGATAGTATGAAAAGGAAACAAACCGAAAACAAAATAAAAATAAAGTAAAAAAAAAAAAAAGAAAAAAAAAAGAGACAAGGTGTCCATCTTGGAAGGTTCTGCGGGCTATTCTCCGGGTCACATCCCCCCCTTGAAGGCTGCGTTGGCCCGATCGGGGATAGTGGCTTGGAAAACAATGCCTGACTCAGGCTAGTGTAGTGTAACAGCTGGGCCAGTCTAGTCATCTGATATGCACACATAATCACACAGAAAAAACATACAAAACCAAATTAATAAACTCATTAGCCATCCAGCACCAAGTCACGTGGACACAATGCATCAGGTTAGAAGTGTAATCATTGTGAGTGTACACAGGGGTACCAAAAAAAGGGAGTGGGGGAGAGAAGGTGGGAGTTTACCGAGAGAGAGCACCAAAAAAAACAAAATAAAAAATTTAAAAAAAGGAAGAGAAAGACAGAGTTTTACTCTTTAGCAATGGATTTGGTTACATTTATTTTAGATAGACAAGCTGTAATTCCAGACTGTCCACTATTCATGGTAATGTTGATCTCCCTTAATTTATGTGACACCAAACAGAAACTTGAGTGGGTGCTGTGGCTAAACCAACAACCTGTGTCAGGTACTGGACCAACAAAATGCTCTAAATCCAATCTAGGCATGGGCCGGTTTCTGCTATAAGCCTATATCATAGTCCGTCTAGTTAGATATGTGCTACTCACTTGTTATCGCCAGGTCAAAACAATGACAGGACATTATTCTATTATCTTTTGTAACGTAGAAAATTAAATTGGACAGATGTTAAAAACCAGAATTCATGTCAGATTTTTGATTGGTGCACTGCCAGTCAGCTGGCAGAAAGAAGCCTGCTATAGTTTTCCTCACGTGCAAGAAAGGGGTAAAAAAAAAGAAAAAAGATATACACTATGTCTGTATCCCCTATTTTTACTTAAATATAACAAAAATACTGGGGGAAAAAATCGTCTTAACTTATTTATGGTATTTGTGTTTTATGTTTTGCATTAACTATATTTGCATACCGGCCCATGGCTGCTCCAAATTATCCGACACCAGCCGTGTTTATTTCTGAAGACCACTATGAACCCACGACCACGACAGACATCAAGGTGAATGCCAGAGGAGATGCCCACAGCTATTTATCAAATATTTTGTTTTAATTGTAATCTGATTAAACCAAGCAGCTTGCACTCACCTTCCGCGCAGGGAACCACTATCAAAGCTCTGTCAATAAACACAGTGTTGGTGAGATGTTGCGCCACACCAACACTTGAGGGGTCTCGGTACTTTATATAACAAACTTTGGAGGAGAAAGACAGAGGGGTGTTGCTGTGGGAAGAAATAAGGAGAACAAAGAAAAAGGTTAGTCGTTAAAAAAAAAAAAAAAAGAAAGAAAAACATTTGGGACGGCTACATACAAATTCTTACGCGGGGCCCTAACTAGGCCGCAACACCGCGGCGTTGCGTCGCGAGCTCAGACCGGAAAAGTAGCGCTTACTCGGGGGGATAGAGACGAAGCTCCTCGATGTCTCCCAGGAAGCCGAACAGAGTGCGCATCTGCTCGCTGCTCACAGCCGACGACAAGTTGGTCACCTGGACGACTGCAGTACCCGGTATACCGCTCATTGTGCGAGCGATAAAGTGTTTCTTCTTCTCTGTGTGTGTTTTGAAATTAAACTATAGCGTTAGAACTGTATAATTTCTCAGTTATCCCTGTCGGCGCCAGAGGGTGGCGGTGCAGCAGGTTTTTTCTTCTTCTTCTTGTTTTTGAGCATCGTCTAAGAACCAACATTGAGCACTACAACCCCTCCTACAGGAAGAAACAATACACTACATTTAAAATGAAGAGGAAAAAAAAAAAGTCAGAAATGTTTTCAGCAAATCATAAATTTATATAAGTTCTGTTAATGGCTCCTAACGCATACCCATATAAAATAATACAATAAAAGTTGAAAAATAAACTCAAGTTTGAAATGTTTCAAAGCTAGTTTTATATAATAACATTTTCTAAAATCTACCTATAGGACCAAAAGAGCCTCTTTGACCCATCTGTTATTGTTAAAATAAAATTTTCTTCCACAAATAACGTTTAGCACCCATTTTTTTGCCTTTTAAGAAAAATACAGACATAAACCTGATGAGACTTTACAATAGTAAATGCACAATGTTTTTTTGCTTAATAAATGCAGTGGTAATATTTACAAGTATTAGAAAATCTAAAACTGAAAAATGAGGCTCCTTCACTGTAGGAGTTGTCAGACAACTCAACATATTTGTGGATCACATTCCAAAACAAATCAATAAGCACTCTAAGTGTTTTTCCTTCTTACCTTCAACAGGCAGCAACATTTTTTACGTCAGGGTCTGAGTTAAATGAATGACAGATTGTGTAGCAGCGTTTTGACTTACCGTCAATCCATCTTATATCGAACATACCAGGAAGGAAAAATATAGTAAAATGTGTACATCTATTTATAGCATAACGACTCAATTTAATTTTCAAAAATGGGCCAGGAAGCAGTATAAACTTGGGGTCAAATATTTTATAGTAAATGTGTACACCTGTACAGAGTTGGAGTTGGCTTGACTAACAGGGTTCAGCATAATACCTTTCGACAGCAGCATAAAAAAGTGAGCTTCTTCCATTCACTTCCTCTTCATTTACACAACCCCTTCTTGCTCATCCAAGTATTCTGGTCATACAGTTGTTGGTAGAAAAATGATCCAACCTTGTGCACTTAGCAGTTTTAGAACTGCCGGGTATTTTACACATGTACTCAAATTACAACACGTGGACAAAATTTGCAAAAAGCAGCGGAGAGTCCATGATGAAAGTTTTGTGTTCACATTTGTTTTGCTGTCTGGTCACCATGGATCTAAAATATTCACACAAAATGAGAAGCTCAAGCTAGAAACTGTTACATCCATTTGAATTGGGTAACAAAGCAGCACAAAAGTGTGATGTGCGGTCAAGACTTGCATATTGAGACGCTTTTAAATTAAGCCATTTCTTTTTAATAACTACCAGTTAATTCATCTTCAGCAGGTCCAAAAGCAGCACTTATCGAGTTCTTCCCAGTTTTGCCGTGAGCCCTTAATATAAACCCGGACGATGGAAACAGGAAAACAAAAGCATCACTGTTAAACAGCATTAGTTTATTGTCCCACAGGTAACTTCTGAAACAGGAAATTATGTACAAAATCTGGAATGTTGGATAAATGCATATCAATCATCTCACTGTGACCGTTTCCAGAGAAACATTAGAAATACTAGCTCTACATTTAAATGGGAGCCTCTGCATTGCAATTTATTGCTGGTTTTACAATCGCAAGTCACAAATGTTTCTTCAGTTATTTACAATTTGATTAGTAAGGTCTAAAATTTCATGTAAGTCTGCTAAATAAATAGAAAAGTGGGAGCGAAAAACACAAAACATGGATGAAGAAACAAGTGAAAAGATTCGTTTTCATCCCTAGATTGTCTAAAGTAGACAAATTTTTTTTTGAAGTGATTATAAAGTGACCATGACCCAAGGAATTAATCTCTGCTGTTAAAAAAAAGAAAAAAGTAAAGAACTTTAAAACAAATACAATCAAGGATTTCATCAGAGTACAATACAACACAATGTGTGAAAAATGTCACTTTCTTGTAAATAAAAATTGACCGATTGCTGATCAAGTAGAGCTAATGGCGAACTTCATTTGGAACAAATATTTTTCCAACAGAAAATTATTTGTTTAATTTAAATGAGTTAAAATGGGGGTAAGAGAAAGTTGTTTTTTTATTTGGTTGTTAATGCAAAAAAGTACAAAAAAACCCCAAAAAACAGAAGATACTCTACTGGCAACAAGTGACAGAAGTGAAGGAATTCACTGGACAATGTGTATTTTATCATTTCCACTAGTTTGGGAAACACGTCTCGCTGCTGTACCTGTGTCTGAATCTCAACAGATGTGGGTGTAATATAAATCTTATTTCTCACAGTCCTTTTATAATTGTTTTCAGAATGCTGAGTCAGTGACCCCCGCCCCCCAACCCCACCAGCCCACAGTGGAAACTTTTAAACACACAAACAGCGAGATATTCAGTACTCGACAAAAACGGTAAAATGTCTCGGCCAAAGTGACAAAAACTCTCACAATGCAGAGATTTTGTTTGTTTTTTTTGAGCAATGCCACACACATATAATTTCTGTGCCATTTCATTGTAAAAAAAAAAAAAAAAAAAAAAAATCACAATATAAAAAACATGTAAAATCATCAGGGAGTACTAAAAGCTTGTGGTTAGGTTTAAAAACGATGCCGTGTGAATGAAAATAAAGGCTTTTAAATATTGCTTTGAAGCCATTATGCTGCAAATGTACTCGAAGGGGTTGCGAATGTGGGTATTGCTTGGGTTCCTTGGGGGGGGAGCTGAACATCCTCCCCTTGTTCAAACAGTTCAAGGTCTATGGCACTTGACAATTTGTGTCTCCCACCTCTGTTCTCTGTACAGCGAAGGAAAAAACAATAAAACAAACAAAACTAAACACAAGACTGCTTCGAGGTGATGAGTGACGGGAACAAAACAGACACAAAAGGCAACCTGTGGTTTTCTTTTGTGTAAAATGTTTCATGTTGCAAACTTTTTTTTTTGTTTTTGCATTGATGGCGACCTAAAAGATAAAATCCCCACAACAAAACATATTGATCCTAAAATCTCTCTGAGAACAGTCCCTGCTTTTACCTTCTGTTCATTTTAATGCTTGCTTTGGTTAAATCAAGTAGCCTTAAGGTGTTTTCATTAAAAGCTAGCTTGTCTACTTTTAAACACCTTTATGTCATCCTGCCGGAACCAGATGTGCTTATTGCCCCAGTTTTAGTCCTTTGTTTTTTTTTTTTTCAAACAAAAGTTGTACCTTTTTAAAGAGACATGAACACAAGAACCCGCTTTTTCTCCCGATGTGAGGAACTCCATTCTGCTTTCTTCTCTCGTCGTAGGAACACCTGCATTTCTGAAAACGTCTGACGAGTTGCGATGAGTTTCCGGATGGCACAGGTATGGTTACCCAGAACGTGAATGAGGTGGATCTTGACGGGTTTACGGAAGTCGGAGTGGATGGTTCTCCCTCTTCGTTTACTTCTTTGAGCTTCCATTAAAAAAACAGAAACAAACGCCTCCTTGATCTACATTCGTCTCCCCATGAGAAGCACGTAACGCAGTCCCTTTTGATAATGTCGCCTGGCAACGGGGAAATGGTTCAGCTAAAGAATAACCATTAAAAAAAATTCAACAATAAAAGGCAAACTTAAGGACAGAAGAGAAGAGTGGGAGCCCTGCCCCCTAGTGGTCGCCTCCATGCCCATCTGAGGAAGTAAAACCCAAATCTTGACAAGTGGTTGATAAGTCGTCGACTTAAAAAAACAAACAAAAAAAGTGGATCTGTACAGGGATCAGAGTTCCCATCAAACCTTCAGGTTTTTGTATAAAAAAATATATATATATGTATACCACAGTGACGGCCTTTTGAGGACACGTACTTGCATGTGTTTGCTGCTGTTTCACTACGATCCACTACATTCAGTGGTTTTCCCCGTTGCATCGAGGCGATGAAGACCTCCGAGGATCTCAGCTATAAATAGTCCCAATAGGTGTCAGCGGATCAGTCTCTCCTCTGTGTATAAAAATATGACAGTCACCATAAATTTCTTTGCTCTCCTTTCATGTGCTGCGCTGTTCTGCCGGAGGACAGATTCAGTCGAGTCTACGCTTGCACTTCTCTTACGATCGTTAAATCCACAGTGGTTGGAAACGTCTTGAGCAGAGACACTGCATTCCCATGATCGATGTTCACAAAGCTGTATCCATTTGCCTGTGGACAAAAACGAACACAAAAAAGTTTTTTCCCCGCTTCGAACCAGAACCAACATTGCATGTCTGTCACTACTCAAAATTACTTAATTTAAAAAAAGCAAAACAAAACAGAATACCTGAATTATTTTATCTCCGGGTTGAAGGATGTTGGACGCTGGCCCCTCAGGTTGAACTCGAGTCACAAAAATGCCCTAAAATCAAATAAGACATAAAATGCAGTGGTTTTCAACATAGCAATAAATTAATGTCTAAAAAACAAACAAACGTAATTTTCTTTCTTATTTCAAACTACGACATTGTTTCAGTCATTATTTTTGGTTAATAATGAAGCATGCATTTCTACAGAGGTTAAAAACAACAGGCTTTGAATACAAACTTGCAGAAACCACAGACTGATTGGATGTGCTGATTCACTAATGTGTAGAAGTAAAAAATAATGAAGCTGAAACGATTAATCATAATTAATCGATTAATGAAATAATTGTTAACTTATTTAGTTGTCAAGTAACTATTAATTGGAGTTTTGAGACTCAAAAAAGGTCATTTACAAAAAAAAAGACCCAACACATTCAGAGCAGTAATTAAGCCAAAACTGTAAAAAAAAAAAAGAAAAAAAAAAGTGCATTTTGTATACAAGACAAAAATGCAAAATGTATCCAGATTGTCGGTAAATATAATTTAGCTAAGACTCCTAAAGCGGAGTAGTTTTAGCTTCACCCGGTTTAGATTTTCTAAAGCATCTAAGCAGTAAAATATTTATTATCTTAATTAATCAAAGAATTTAATTATTTGTATATTTTAGTGAATTTCTAATATGTTATGAAAGGCTTAAGTGGGTAACTAGAATATATAATGTGCCATTTTCTGATTAATTGTTAGTTGCAGCCCAGATAGAGAAACAGATGAATGAATGGACCCACACATCGATGGATAAATTCATGGACGCACAAACGGACAACTAATGCAGGAATGGATGGGCAGATGCTTCTATAGATCTTGAAAAGTACTTCAAATCAAATTCAAGACTTTTCCAGACTTTGTAGGCAAAATGTCCCTAAAAGCAAAAGGAAAGACTAGAAGATGAAAGGTGTAAGCTTACATTATCCTCAGGACGGAAGGGGTTTCCCCGGCCTCCCACTCCGCCCGATATACTGAAACCCAGCTCCGGATTCTTCTCTACTTTCACACGGATCTGAAACACACCCACACACTTTTGATAAGCTACAATTTCACTTCACTCCCAGTCGGTTACACATTTCTCTTTCATCAATACACACCAAAAGCAAAAACAGCAGGACTCTAAATAAAAGAATATCAAACTAACTTGCAGTGGTTCGTTAGAAATACAGGAACACTGATTATGTTGGATAAACAGAAAAAAATCTAGGGAAAGATTTGCAAAGCCTCTGTGTGGACAGAAAGTTCTTCCTGATGGGAAGGTTTGAAGTAAATGCCCAGAAACATGATGCCTTGTAAGTTTCTCCCCTTGAACTTCAGACTTAATCCTGGTATTGATCTATGCAGCTGAGTGAGAGAGAAAATAAAATGAGTACTTTAAGAGATTAAGTCTTATGAAGTGGAAGGAAATGTTGGAAAAAGAAAAAACAAGAAAAACTTGATTCAGTTTCAAGTCTTTTTCAGCCTCTTAACAGGTTTTCTTCCACAATCGTCCTGTTCTTATGTCCATCCATAGTCTTGACAACTCTGAAGAAAAGGTGTCCCACAAGGCACGATGCTGGCACCACTAGTTTTACTGTGAGGGTGGCATGTTCAGAGTGATGTGCCATGCACCTTTTTCGTCTACACGGCATTTCTTATGGCTTTCTACTCGCTACTTCGCTAAAAGGTCATCTGCATCTTTTGGTCTTTGTCATGCAGTTTGTGTATCGATGTTCTTTAAAAATATCCTGACACCTTTGTGTCAGTATAAATTACACACAGGCAGACTGTTTACTAACTAGGTGACTTCAGAAGACATTTGCTTGCTTTTTAAAGGACCAAATATGAAAAGTTAAAAAGGTATTAACAATTTAGCAGCAGCTATATTTCGAAGTTTGTCATGTTGAAATACCCATTACTGACTAAAAACAACATCTGCTGGCAACACCCGCAGACTTAAACAAGCGATTGTAATAGTAGCGCTATAAAAGCTAGAAGCTTTTGCTTTTAAGTGTTAGAAGAGAACCGATGGCCTCACCTCTTGCTGCAGTGTGTCGTGAGGAATGCGCGGAGGCCCGTGGGGCTGCTGGGAGACTTTGAGCATCAGATAATCGATGAGCTGCTCTCTGGAAGGGTGACGAGCCATTGAGGTCTGGCTCATCTGAGGACGACCAGAAGGGCCCATCTGACCATTCATCAAAGGCACCTAGGCAACAGAAACACGCACTGATAAACAGACTGCTCGGTAAAAATCAAGAAACGTTTGGCATGCTTTTGGACTGAGTCCCCCTTTACTCTCAGACCCCTAAAAGCTTATTTTATAAATACAGCTGAAACCAGAAGTTTTGACAAATTTTTTTTTCTTTACTGGATAACATGCATTACACCTACTTTTCTGTGGGGGTCCATGGTGTAGCTTTGTGGCCCTTGGGGAACAAAAACATCATCCTGAAAGGAAAATTTGGATAATTATTGCACTTAAATGACACACTCAACATCTACTGTTGGTACCTTTTCAATCAATATGCATGACATATCAAAAGGACAACATGGATGACATCAATAGCAAGTCTTTAATTTGACATAAGAGGAACAAGGAAACAGCACATCAGTTGTTTTTTTTAATGGGAAACATTAAATTGTGATTGGCTCAAATCAAGAACTAAACGGAATGTGGTTACGTTTATGGGAATAGAGGAAGTGACACGACACACATGGATTAAACAAGATCGAAAGTGTCCATCTATGCTAATTCCCACATCTACATCCTTACCGCACGCACTTTTGCCATCTTACCTTTCATCAACATATTTTTAAGTCCACACATGAAGGGGGAGGTTACGAAGTCAGGCTGATGTGATCAGAGGTTGGAGTGAAGATGACGTATGAGCAAAATTAAACGTTACAAATGCAGTTAAAGGAGGAAACATCATGGTTCAGACAGCCGGCACAATCACAAGAGGAGTTATTTGAGGTGAGATGGCAAGAAATACTGGGATGTTTTGGGGTGTTTTTACGTGAACGAGCACAACATATTTAAAAGGGGCTCTTTTGTCCCACTTAAGGGATGAAAAGTATCGATTAATGATCTAAAGTTAATCGATACTTTTCATCGATGGGTAACATCGATAATGTCAGCTTATCGATGTTACCCATCGATAAGCTGACATTTTCTGAAAAATCTGAGTTTTCTCCAGTCAATTGTTTGTGTTTTCAAACAGAATCGCATGAAGTGCATTTTCTATCCCACAACGGACCCGACTTCGACCGTTTCTCTTTCCCGTTCTGGTATGGTGCCGCCATCTTTTTTTCTCTATCAACTGGTTCTGCTTTAGGATGTCTCTGCTGGATGGCGGCCAAACTACAAGACTGAAAGAAGACCTAAGTGGACGTGTTGTTAGTTACTTGATAGGTACTCATTTTAATTTAATAAACAATGAATTTACGATTAATCGTAAGTCAATCAATTGTTTGCATCCCTATTTCCATCTGATGTTCAGCTTACATGCAAAAGAAGATTAGCATTAGAAACATTTAAGCTTTCTACTGGATTTATTTATCTACCGTTTTATTTTCTATATTAAAAACAAAAAAGGGCCCCTGTTAAAAAGCTGCTCCCATAATGATCACAAAGAACATGAAACTCCAGTCTGTCCAGTTTTCACCGAAACCAAGCACCACACATGAATTTTAGTAACAGGAAATCAGATGTTGAGAAACACTAAACTCTGGTTTTCTACAAAAGGACAAGCCAAAGATGGCTTCTCAGGGTCTGATTACTTCTCAACATCTGGCAGACAAGGAAACAGACATTTCCTTTACTTTCAAAAGTGATGTGAAACTAGCAGGAGCTGGAGCTTGAGCTGCGGGCGCTGGCTACAAGTTCACAGTACTCACACGGAAGCTCAGCGCTCCATAGGGCTGTCGGTCAGCGCCGCTAAAGGCCACGCCCCCTTGGCCGGCATGCATATCCCTACAGCTGCCGTAGTGAGACCAGCTCAGCGGAGAAGTATTGAAATTAAAGGAGCGAGACAGCGCATTCTGACGACAGGGAAGCAGCCGACATGTCGGAAGGTAGCCATGCAATCCACCAAATGAGTGAAAGATAAAAAAAAAAACAACCATAAAAACATGGACAGATACAGTAAAAATCAGCATGCAGTGAATCAGAGGAGCTCTATTGATGGGTTAGTAGCCTCTGGTGAACCTGTGCTTCTATTTGTTAAACGGCTATTTAATAAAAATGCTTTAATTAAAAAGAAAAGTACTCTTATTGTTCCATGACTTGCGTCAAAACTCACAGAATATGCAAACCTTTTTATTTTGCATTAAATAAATATTTCCAAATAGCTACATTTGTGCTTCTAGTGAGGAAAATCTAGGAACTTATGATTCATGATGCAGACCAGCAACAAGTGGGGGTAGGGCAGCACCAAACTTAGATCGCTCTGGGCCTTTCTCTGGCATAAGAGGACTTTAAAAACAACATTTATCTCATTTAGAGCTTGATGCAATACTATCGACAGTGCCTGCAACTCAACGTTAAGACTTGTAGGACATTTTAAAGACAATTATACTTCCACAGAAATGTACAAACTTTCTCTAGCCTGACAATAAATTTGTCAGGCTAGAGAAATTTATGTATGTTAGCAGTGAATTAACAAGAACAGCAATGTCGCATTCAATGTCTGAGTGCGACATCAAATGTTGCACTCAAATGAGACATTGAGGTGAGATGGTGAGAAATACTGGGATGTTTTGGGGTTTTTTTACCCCCAAAACATCCCAGACTCACTTGTCTCTCACATCTGAATGCGACTCAAACCTTTGACAGAAAAATCCAGTGAGAAAAAAACACTGGAAAATAAATTTTGTCTTGACAGAACTATTTAAAGACATGTGATTAACATTAATTTTTAAAGTGAAATTAAGTCATTTTTAGGCCTTAATTTTTTTTGACACATGAATTTAAGACTTTGTAGGGATGCATAGACATCCTGATATGTCTGAATAGGCTGTAGAGTCGGTGAGAAGAACATAAACCTCTACTTTAATCCCAACTATCTACTGAGGAAGAAAAACAAACTGAAATATTTTGGTCACATCAGCACTTTTCTTTTTTACCTTCTCCATTTTCTTGGCTTCAATGTGCCGCATCACTTGGTCTCGCCAGTCAGTTGGCACCCTCCCTGGTCCCATCCCTCCCGACACCTGCCCTGGTCCGTCGAGAAGCGAGTGCTCAGACTTCACCCTGGTGTTGGGCCGCTTGCTGGGGCTGCTTTGCTGGTAGCTGAAATCACTAACGGACATGGTCCTTTCTGGAAGCTCGTGGGGCGGGGGCCTGGCGGCGACGGGCCTGGAAGCGATGGGTGCATCGATGCTGTAAGTGCGAGCAGAGAAGGGCCTCTGCATGGCCTGGCTCATCGCCAGTGGCCCCCTGGCGAGGGTGTGGATGTCCCTGTAGGTCATGTACTCTCCCTCGGGAGCTTGGATGCGCCTTGGGTCACCCATGGAGACTGAGGAGGCGGAGCTGCCTTGCCGCTGCAGAGTGCTGCTTCGAGGCGGCCCGCTGGCAGAATGAAGCCTTTCCTGGGTCCAGTCTCCCACGGGGGCCATTGGGACGCCCCTCTGCTGGGGCTGTAGAGTATATGGAGGTGCCTGGTTACGGTTTGAGTAGTTGGTGTTGGCGAGGGAGTGTGGATGAGGTGGGAGGTAGCCTTGGTGGTCCCGTTGAGCCCAGAGGCCGTCTTTAGGCACAGCACTGCTCGCGTACTGGATGTTATATTGAGGGGGAGGGACTCCCATGCTCATGCTGGACGACCCCGGATATCTGCTAGTGCTGACCGGAGGCTTAGAGGATGACAGCAGGTCAGAGGAAGACGATAAAGAGCCGGGGTAGACCAGCAGGTTCTGGTCGTTGAGTAGCTGACTGGCCGATTTGCTCCGGACGATGTTCTGACCCTGTGCTCCCGGCCCCGGGACGATTCTACCTGCCGCTGCTGTGGCAGCCTCGTCGTCCCCATCAAACGAGTACAGCTTCATCCCGCCCGCTTCTATATTGCTGACGCTGTGGGACTTTGTCACCTGCGGCGGCAGCAGACATCTTTTTTCTGGAGACAGCTCCTCGGTGCTGCGAGACAACGACATGTCGCTGCTGGCGGCTACGCCCGTGGAGGTGGACGTCTCCGCTCTCGTCCCTTGACTTCTGTTCACCAGGCTGTTGATGCAGTCGCTCCCCTGCTGGTTCCCGTTCTGGAAGTCGTTGCAGTCATTGACCGAGCCGTTCTTTGCTTTGTCCAGCTCGTTGAACTGCGCTGCGTGGTACGGCGGCAGCTTGGTCACGTTCATATTGATCTGATCCCACTTGGTGTAGGCGTCCCCCATCCCGTTGGTTATCCCCTTCTCAATGAAGGCTTCCATCGACAGGTCGTAGTCTGGTGGGGTCTGCTGGGTTTTCAGCAGGGTCTGGAGCGATGTTTCGGAGCCGTTGCCATTGTGGAGGAGAGGGGTGGTGTCTTTTGGCTGGTTCATATTCTCATCGTCTTGTCTAGTAATATTTATCGCCCAGAGAGAAACGGAGAATCAGACTGTGTGGAAATGGCAGGATGACGACGAAGCTCAGAAAGAAGTGAGCTTACCTGCTTTTTGGAAGGAAAGGCATCTTGGACTCCCTCTCTGGCGTGCACAAAGAGTTGTCCTGACTGCTGTCAGTGGTCAAAGACACAGAGTCGGACATCCGCGATGGCGACGAGCAGTTGCTGTTGTTCTGGTTGCTGTTGGCTACGGTGTCGTCCAGCAAAGAATCAGCGTCATCTATTAAAGAGAGATATTACTTTAAGGTATTTATGTCTGGAAAATATGTCTCCAATTTCTTTAATATCAGATCTGAATTGATTTTTTTTGCTCGGTTTCTTTTCTAAAGAAGAAATTACAGAAAAGATTTTCAAAAAGTGGCTTTTATTTCTACCATTCCTTCTGTGTGTTGTACCAGGCTACAAGAATTTCTGTTTAATTATAAGAATGTAGTCATAATATTAGCAGAAAAAAAAAAACGTAATTTCACCAGAAAAAAAATGTATTCATGAGAAAAAAATTATCAGGACCTTTATGAGAGCAGCTCAGTTTGTGTAGTTAATTCTACGAAATAAAAAAAACAAGCTGGCTGCTGACATCAATCTGAACCACGGAAGCCCAAGAAGTTAATTCTGTGAGTCAATTCTCCAAAAATTAAATCTTGAAAAACCCATAATTTGATTAATTGATAAAAATCGATTTATCGGCGAGCCCTTCAGCACCACTGAAAGAAAATCTGTTAACATCTGAAATTAAATTTTAGGGTTTACCTTTTTTATCCTTACTTAGAGTCACTACTTTTGGCTGATTGATGGAAATCTCGATAAGTGGGGGCCTCATCTCTGCTATTTTCATCTCCTCTTCCTCTGAAAGCTCCTCAGTGTCCTAAAAATGAATACAGGTCGTTTTAAACAGCGGGATCTTTTCTTGAAATTTTCTTTTTCTTCTGAAAAAGGGAGAAAAACGGAGTAGCATGGTAACCACCTCCAGTGTGTCCTCGTGGTTCATCATTGAACCTTCAAAAGATTTGAGGGGAATGTTCTGGGAGCTGAAGGGCTCGGACGTTTCTCTGGATTCAGTTGCAGAAGAACTTTGGGGACAAGTGGAAGAGACTGGAGCGTCAATCTCTGATGCCACACCGTTGGAAAAGGGGCCTTCGATCACCTTTGGAAGAAAAATAGATTGATTATAGATTGAAAGTTTTCATTTACATTAGGGCTGCAACGACGGATTATTTGAGTAATTGATTATTTTGACGATTAATCAGATTTTAAAAACTGCCACATTCTGCAGATTTTTCATTGAACCATTGAAACTTTTTTTCTACAATTTTAGAAATGCATAAAAAAAATACAAATACATATTTAAATACCTTTTTAAAATAACAAACTGAGCTTTTATTTGCCTAAAATGATACATCATAGCATTCCTTTACTGAGTGCTTGATCATTTGTAGCAAAAAATGCCCCTGCAGCTAAAAAACATAAAATAAAATAAAAAATACTTCATGCCACATGTGAAAAGCTCGGCACCTTCCTTCTTGACTTATCAATACTAGATTTATTTCTTGGCTTAATCATGGAATTGAATAGCAAAAACATGAAATTTTGTTTTTACAGAAGTTATTTTTTTATCTTGCATGCAAAATTTGTATTTTCTATTTTATTTTTTACACAGTTTTGGCTGAATTGCTGCTCTGAATATGTTGTTCTTTCAGCCAGTAGATTTTTTTCGAGTTTATATACTTGAGTTGACGATTAATCAGCAACTAAACAACTTGACAATTAGTTAACTAATCGTTTAATTATTTGATTCAGCCCTACTTTACATTTACGTACACTATACTATGCCTTGTAAAAAAATGTTCAGATGATTATTTCTACTTTAGTGTGTTCCACAAATCAAAAAACCACAAATCCCTTTCCATCCACAATAATTTACTTCTTTGTGTTGGGTGGTCGCAGATACAATGTGTGGTGGGAAGATCACAAAATGTGAAGAAGTGCAAGGGCCATTGAAGGCCCCCCATAACTTGCTAAAGAAACAAAAAACACATGAAAGAAACTGGTTTATTTTCACATTTGTTTTAGCGAGAGTCGACCTTAACTCCCACGTCCTGAACTCCAATGTGGTTCCTCTCCACTGGTTTGGATTCCTTCCCAGACTCGTCACTCGTTTCATCCTCCTTCAGCCTGTGAGCCACAGACTGGGCCGTTTTAACCATGTTCTTCAGCTCGTCTGGGTAAGGCGTCGGGTAGCGTTTTAGGTGTCCCTCCTGGAAGAATGCAAATACACGTTTATATTCAAAGCACACAAAATATGTGGAAAATCCTTTCCACTCCCTCCCCCCCTTCTCTTCGCCAATGTTTAGGGTTTCCTATTTATCCCCACCAGACTGTCTTTGGTCAAACAAAGCCACTACTCCTCTAGCAGTTCTTCATTCACTCGCGGATCTAACGACTCTTGAACTAGTCGACTCAGAAACAGCTTCTCACGGCAAAAACACAAAATACTTCCAAGTATTTTTGGTTTAGGTTCTAGTGCAAATACCTTAGTGCCTTTACAATAAAACAAAATGAACTTGCAAGTCATTTTTCAGAAAGAAATAAGTTTGTTTTAAGTCAATAATTTCTTAATAATGACAAAAAAGTACACAAAGTATGCGTGAAATAATTTGACATTGGAACAAGATACTTTTCCTATACTTTATGTTAAAATGTCTTGTTCCACAGGCAGATTATTACACTTATAAGCAGTATTTTTTCATCAATGTTAAGGCATTACTGACTTAAAACAAGCTCTGATACTTTGCTGGAAATGTATCTGTAAGTTAGTTTTGTCTTATTTTATAGGATACCAAGATGTTTGCACTACAAACCAAAAATACCTGTTGAAGATTTTTTGTTTTTGCAGCGATCCAAGAGTTTTTTTCAGAAAGCGTTGCTACTGCCAGTCTAAATTTTGGGAAATATTTGGTGAATAAGTCCAGTCTTGATCCTGGAAGTCCAAAAGATGACCGTATATTAACAAAGGTCGCTGTATTTGTGTGGGAACTGTAGCACAGAGTACAGCTTCTGAGAAACCAAATCACTTTTGCTTCTCCTTTATTCACTTCTGTGGCCTGCTCAGCTCTTTCGTTCTTTGCATGTGCCATAAATTTTCATGAAAACAGTGAAACAGAAAGATTATCATGCTGGGGTCCTCGCGTGTTGAGGAAGCCTCAACCTATGTGATTAAAACTACTACTATCCCAGCCAAGGCTGACGTTTGATATGAAACAGAGGAGCTAAAACCTTTCAGGTTCCTGGTTCCTGATTTAATAATAAAGACGGTCAAAAAAAGAACCCTGCAAAAACCCCCTGACCTCAGGAGGGAGGGAAGTTCCAGTATTCAAAACGCAGCTTTTTTTGTATCTTCCCAGATTTAAATGTTCTATAAACTTTACAGTTATAAATGTTTACAAGAGACCACAAAAAATATTTTAAGTATAAAAAATAAACAAGCGATATTACGAGCGATATCTGAAAAATCTAAAAGATATGTCACATTTAGCTCCAAAGGAGAGGTCAGCTGATACATAGTGCCATTTTACAACACAATGAAGTCACTATGTTACCTTCTCTTATAAAAATGCTCATATCAAATTGTCTTTGAAGGCGGCGCTCTGTCCACCTAGACATTTTGCACAGCTGAATCGTTGCCACGGCAGATTAAAGGATTTCTCAAACATCAAGGTAACAGTCCAGGTATGTTTTTGATGAGGGAATAACATTATAACATGATGGAAAGCTAAAAAAACGTCAATTTCATGTAATACTGCCACCGATTTAAAGAAATGTAAATTACTAAACAAGACTAATTCTTCATCTCTTTTTGCAAAGGAAGCAAAATTTTAATAATAGTTCTCCTAAATGACCCCCACCCCCAAACGTATTACAAATCATGCAAACGTAAACAAACGTGTTTCACTAACCCTTGGCGGTGTTTCTCTCTCATCCTTGTCCTCGTCGCACTCGAAGGCCACCTGAGCTCGCTGCTTGCGTTGCTCCTCCCAGAGAGCTGGATTGAAGTTTTCAGAGTCGCTGCTGGGGATAACTAGAGCATAACAGAAGCAATGAGGATGATTAGTTATATATATATATATATATATATATATATATATATATATATATATATACACACATACATATTTTAATAAATAAGTCAAACTTGGTAGTTCAAGCTCGAGTTTCACCACCAGATGGCACTGTGACAGCATTTGATAAGTCAAAGCAAGGCAGAAAGGATGTGGTAATAGCTGAAGATTTCACATAAATGCAGTTCCTGAACAAAACAGGGCTATTTTGGTTTATGAAACAATACATTCAGCTCTAGCCACTGTTATGCATCAACATATAAGTGCAACAGTAGGAAAACAAGGCCACATTTATGTAAACAAGTGGTTAAAACAGTGACTCTGCTTTCCTGAAACGCTGCAAACTCATCTTAAAGCAGCAAGCAGCTTTTTACTGCAGCTGCCTATTAGGAATAGATTGTGCACCTGCATATTGGTCATAATGTGATCTCAGAGCATGCAGACAGACAGTTCACAATTTTTTTTCCAGTGTGGTTTTCCTGTGTCAAAATAATGTTCAGCCTCAATTTAGCAAGGCGCATACCCTTTCATGTGTAGAAAAGTCACTGAGGTGATCTAATCTGGTTTCTCTCAGCTGAGAGAAAACTTTACTGAGCACTGAAGTTAACCCGTGAGAGGGTTGAGTGGGTAATATGAGTCATTTTTGTGTGTATTTTTTCCCCCCCTTATCGAAAGAAGTTGTAAAACTGTACAATTGCGCTGAAGTGGTCGCCAATTCCAGTCGTTCGGAAAAGAAAAAAAACAAAACAAAACAGCCAAAAAGCTGCTTGTCAGACAAACGGCTGCTATAGGGGAAAATGAGAACAAGAGCAGAGAAGAGAGCTTTTGACTTCTGACCATTTCTTGAGCTTAAGCATGTAGATCCTGAACCTCTAATTACTCAAAAGCTGAGATGCAACAGGGTCAGCTGAATGCTATTTGGCTGTAAGAGAAACCAAAAGCAAAGCAACAGATGGAAACCCGACAGCCACTCGGGTTTCTTCTGCCGCCTCCTGTAACGAACGCTCATCAAACATGCAGCTGGGGATCCTTGTAGGTCACCCATAGGTTTGTGAAAACAAACATGGTAACTTTAGTCCGGGCAATGCAACGGCTAAGCAAATTTAATCTAAGCGAAAAGACATTTTTTATGAGACTGTGTTAGGTTTTACGAGTCTTGTGAAGCACTTACAGTCCTCTGCATGCTGGGGGAACATGTAGTTGGTCAGCACGGTTTTATGGGTCTCCGGATCCTCTTCTTTCTGGAGGGGGATCAGGGGCTTTGACTGTGGGAGACAGAAAGAAAGGAGGTAATCTATCTAGAGTCAGCAGCTGTTTGTCAAAGGCTCAATAAAAAAAAAGGACTGCTGTGGGGTTTCCTCACTTTGGCAGCATGAAAAAGATGGACGACGTGATGCAGATACAAAATTAGCAACACTAAATTAAATGTTATTTTACTTTCTGCCATGTGCAAAGCACCAACTTTTTAAACCAAAAGAATCAAAGATCGTGCGAGTGCGATCTTTGATTGTACTCTCATAGATTGCAGTTTTCTGGCCGATCACCAATATTTAAAAAAATTTAAATTTTGACCCAATACCATTTTTACCAATACCAATAATAATTACAATTAAAAGTTTTCAATTAAAAAAAAAAATGTTAGGACAGTTACTGTTTTTTCACCTTTACCTCTCTGGCAACAGTTTGTGTTTGTAGCCATACGTTAGCAACAAGGCAGCTTTCAAAGGTGACAAACTGTTGGCTTAATTGTTTTTAAAAAAGTGTAGCGTTTCCAGTGATATTAATTCTTTTGTTCCATACTGACTTCTTCAATATATCAAATTTCAAAGGTTTTAAGTAGAAATAGGCTGTTAGTTTAGTGTATTACTTTATTTAAAACAATGACATTAATAAAAGACACTTTGCATCAGATTTAGCTGAAGCTAGTTTCCATCATGAGCAGGTGCGTTAATAAAACTCACCTGCTCAATTTCATAAAACACACTGAAAGTCCCCATGTACCCAATGTACAATTACTACATAGTCATAAAAACGAAACATAAACAGTACTGAATGACCAAACTTCTGCTCTGTCGCCACTAATGACAAAGTTACAGTTTCTATTTTTAAAAGCGGGCACTCAGTTCAGTGTGGAGCGTTAACACAGACTAATTTCGACTTGATCTGCTCTACATGTAAACGGGTTGGTCAGAAACTCAAAAATCCCACCTGCACGCGCTGCACTGAACCACAACACTCTTCAGTGTGAATGTTTTTACTGAAGGAAAAAGAGTCAAACCGTAGCTATTTCAAGTACAAGTGATGCATTTAAAGGTGAATTCAGAAGAAACTTTTTAAAAGGAAATTAATTTCTACTGAATCACGTCAGCCGCTCCTGGAGGCAGCAACAACAAAAACCTGTTTATTTTTGAACTTCTTCATAAATGCGTACTTTTGCAGTTTTACCTGATCTGTACCAGATTTTTCAGTTAGGAAAAAGAGTCATCTTCCACATGTTTAAATATGAAAAGATGGTTGTTAATATAAAACCCCAAAGGTGGTTAGAAGAGTAAAATTCAGCTTCATAGTGACTAGGAACAATTTACCACAAGAAGGCTAGAAAAATATATTTTGAATGCATTAACAAATCAAAGCTTTACAAAAGAAAATTACACCTGACATTAGAAATCAGCCTCAAATTTCTTTGTTTTCATTAATTTTTTCTGTTTTTCCTTCAATTTCCAATTTGAAGATCTTAAAGTTCTTTTCTGTTCCAAAAATAAACAACATTTACAGTAAAACTATTAAGCAGGATCCAAATACAAATTACAGCATTGGCCACAAAACTGATCTATGTTCTCAGTATCCTAGCCTATTGTGGCCCATTCAACAGTTCTTTACTGCAGTAAAGCATCAAGTTAAAATATATGTTGCTCAAAACCTTTCGCTGCCACTCTGTAAAATTACCATGGCGACTGTACTCTGAACAAGTCTGCCTCATCTTTGAAACTGTTGAGTTTGAGTTTCTTCACCTCTGATGTGTTTTGACAAGGACATTTCCCAGGAGCCTCTGGGTGCCTTTTCCTGTCAAAAAGTTCTCTGATGCCACATTAAGACACTTCACTGTCACATCGTTGCTAGCTCTCTTAATGCATCTGCTCATATGTATCCACGTGATGATTTTCTCTTTTCATCTTAGATTTAAGCTTTAGGTGCAATTTTTTTCTACATACAAGTATCTCCATGTTATTCTCGCAGCTGATTCTGTACAAAAACATTTGCTGTGGCATTTTTAAAATGGCTGCAAGCTCCTGGGGATGATGATTTGTCAAGGTAGTTTAACAGAGTCTTAGAATAGTCCACCCCAGAGATGAATTGGCATGAATAATTTATTCCAGGATCTTGTGGGAGGTAGACTGTAATGTGTAAATATTTATGCACCAGACAAACCCAACACCTATTCAGCTGTGTAGTACAGAGTCCTCTCTAACATCACTATGCCACCGCGGACAAAAGATAATGTGTTTGCTCTTAAACTCTGTTTTATGTGCTTAAATGAAGCTTTTACAAATGTGAAGGCTTCCAAGCAACAGCATAATGTGTAGAGATGCGTTTTATCAAGTCTGCTATCCTTATCTTATTTGCCTCTATTTGACTGTTGCTGCCTTATCTCACAAACCGCTTCGGAGCTACTCAGATAAACATGGCAAATACCAGTGTTTCTGTGGAGATTCCACCAGTTCCTCCCCCCTGCTTCCCTTAAACATTTAGGATAAGGATCTCATTTTCTAACATCCATTAGCATCCTGCTACAGTCCTAAGACAGGGTTTTGGGTGTCACTTGGCTGACCTGCATGTTTAGATCCAATATCCAGGAAGTGGTTTAATGCATTTGGGCCTCCTGGTTTTACCTTCTGGGTTCACTGTGAATTTCTTTGACTTTAAGTTACAGGGACCATCTGATGGTTCGGATTTTGTTAGGGCTGCCACTAACAATTATTTTAGTTCTGGCGATTAATCGATTAATTGAATAAAAAAATAAATAAATTGCCACAATCTGCAGACTATGAATTTAACCACTTCAGCTGATTTTTCAGAATACTAAAAATACATTAAAAATTACAAATAAAGTTCTACAAATATAGTTCTTTTTTTTAAAATAACTTTTTATTGCCTAAATTGCAATAACATAGCACTCTCAGTGAATGCTTGATAATTTTTTAGCAAACTATGCATTTGATGCTAAAAAAAAATCCTAATGTGTGAAAATCTCGGCTGTTTCTTGTTATTAATTAATGCAGTGTAGGCTTGATCTGTAGTTTATATCTGGATTAATAATTGCCAAAAAGGGCTTAATACATGTATGATTTTTTTTCTTTACAGAATTTGAACAAGGGTAAGCTAAAACTAAGTCACATGAGCAATCATGATCCCAGTCTGTCGTTTTTCAGTAATTGGTCTTTTTTTGAGTTTGCATAGTACCGTTAACAATTAATCGATTACTAAATTCGTTGACGGTTATTTCAATAATCGATTCATCACGATTAATCATCCGGCAAAAAGGCTCACCTGGTTCTCAGACAGCCACATTGCAGTCATCTCACTGAGCTTAGTGAAACTGTAAGGAAGATTCTTTAACCTGTAGAAGAAAAAACAAAAAAACAAAATCATGAAGCTATATTAAAGCAGGGTTTATTTCAGATAAAATAACTGCATTTTCCAAAAGGACTGCGTTTACCATCAGAAGCCTAGAACAGAAGCAAAACCAATTTCTGTAAGTCGACAAACTAGGTCGAGACTCACTTGTTGTTGCTCAGATTGATGACTTTGAGCTTCTGCATGTCGCCCATCTCCTCGGGCAAAGACTCCAGCTTGTTGGAATGCAGAAACAGCACCGTTGCGCTCTTCCAGCTGCCCAGCTGCGAGGGGAGCAAACGGGGAACTCATGAGCGATGAGCCGACGCAGCCAGCTGAGTGGACTGATGGTGATTTACGAACCGATAAACATGCTCACCTCAGGGGGAAGCCGAGAGAGGAAGTTGTGATCTGCGGCAAAAGTGCGAATGCTGACGCACTGGCCGATGGACGCGGGCAAGGCTTCGATCTCGTTGAAGCTGCAGTCCAGCTCGTCGATGGATGTCAGTCTGTTGGTGCGATTCGGGAAGATTTTAATCAAAGTGTGTTTACATTGATGCAGACACTAATTTGAGTTGAGTGCCTTGCAAAAGTCACATTTTATTGATATGTTGCAACCACAAGATAAATCTAATGTACTCTGGGTTGTATGTGAACACAAAGTTGCATATAGTTATGAAAATTGTAAATGTGAAAATTAAGGGTGCGCTGATTGCAGTTTTCTGGCCATTTGCCAATTACGAATCTTTAAAAAGCCTGATTTGCTTATTCTGATTTTGGCCCACAATGTTGTTCTTTTGTCTGAAATGTTGTTAAATAAAGCAAGAAAGTCAATGACTTGGCAACAGCAGAGTGAGTATTGTTAAGTGAAAACATGTAGACATGACCTGATGGGCCAGTCTGTCAGTCAACCTTTTCTCACAGCAGAGCAAAAGACACCTGGTTGATTTTTAGACCTTTGCTGAGGTAAATGAAGTCGATAGATAAAACCGGCTTCACATGCAAGTATCGGTCGATTACCGTTCTCCCAAAATGAAGGAAGTTGGGGTCGACATGTCGATACACCTCTTGTAAAAATCTGAAAACTGGTATAAAACAATAAGTCAAGAAAAGCTGCTGAGGTGTCATGCACTCTGTAAGTTAAGTCTTTAGGGAATAGAGGGAAAGAGAAATCACTTGATGCTTTTCAGACAAAAAACAAAATAAATGAATAAAAATCATGCAAAATTGGAACAGGCAGGTCAGGCTTATTAAAGACCGGTGATCGCCAAGAAAACTGCAATCGGTTCATCCTTAAATCTGAATCAAACCATTTTGAAAACATGAATCTCTAGATGCATAAAGCTGACACACTCCAAAAACAAGCAACTGTATTTAAGGCAAAATTTTTTTAAACATGGTATTGACTCATATATATTCTCTAAATAACATTTACTACTGTTTGAAAAGAGTTTTTGTGATAGAATAATATTTGTTATATTGTCATATGATGGACAAATGTTCAATCACTCAAGAAAACAACAATTAGTAATGGAAGAAATCTGTTTTGACACAAGAGCTTGATTTTAACATAAAGGACCTGGTTAACACAACTCTGACCAAAATCACAGAGCAAAGGGAGTTTATCAAACAAAATATAAAAGTATAAACCAAAAAGATAAAAATTAAAAATAGAAAAAGAGCTTGCGGAGGCTAAAATCCGTGCAGGGGATTAAGCTAAATCATAGGCTTTGTCACATAATCTGTGTCAAAGCACACAAGAAAAAGCATTCTGACATATGGGATAATTGACAGTGTTTGGAAACAATAAAAAGAGAAAAGGAATTTATTTTGCAGCTGCAAATGTATTTGTCAGTTAACAGATTTAGGTATTTGATGGATGTGGGATTGAAATGGTATTAAATAGATTTTTTATATACCCTTTATTTTTTTGTCATTTTAGTAGTTTTAGCGATACATGTACATACATTGAACAGTTGGACCCCAGTATAACAAAAAATTACAGAGCAACTAGTTTGACAGCCACCTGCGAGTTATAGCTTTCTTTGCACCTGCTAATAGTATTAATAGGAGATATATCAGACTTCTTCAGTTCCTGGGGTAAATTACCCATGAAAACCACATAAAATCACAGCGTAAATTTAAGTTCATTTTAGTGTTGATTTCTTTTATCACTTCTGACCAATAGGGTGCAATCTTAATGCATTCCCAGAAGACGTGAAAATGTTCTGCAGACACATTCCCACAATTCCTCCAACATTTTGCCTCTTCAGTATCGTTACAATGTTTACTTTTAATGTTACCTTGCATTACCAGGAAAAATCCTTTTTGTTATTGTTATTTTGGCTTCCTTTTCCCATTTAACCTTAATATATGTTGTATTACATTTTCTCTCCGTTTGCAGACATGAGTTGGATATTGTTTTTTTGGCAGGTTTTCCGTTGCTTGATTCTAATAGGATTTTAAGTATACCTGTCTCGACAATGATCTCCAGGCCAAGATTGTAGAGGTATATCACTGTAAGACAGGTCTATCTCTTTCCGTTTAGCTTCACATGTTGGGTCACACCAACCAACTAACTAACACTCATCTGCGTTGCTGTGTAATAGTCTTCTAGGTGTGGTAAAACCCATCCACCCCTTTCTCTTGACAGTTATAATGTCTCGGTTTTTGTTTGGGCCAGATAAAATTTGAGATTATTCTATCCCAATTGTGGAATTGTTGGTCAGGTACCTTTATAGGCAGAGCCTGAAAAAGAAAGAAGCCTTGGTAAAAGGTTCATCTTTATGATAGCTATTCGATTATGTAGATTCATGGACCAAAGCTGTAGATCCGTCCTAATCTCTACTGTCGGCGGGATGTAATTGCATTCAAAAAGGTTGATAAGTCTGCAGGAATTTTAACTCCCAGATATTTTATAGATTTATTGTGCCACTTGAACCTGGACATTTTCTGAATTTTTAGTGACGGTTGATAGTTAAATGAGAGTACTTGTGTTTTCTGTAGATTTGATTTATACCCTGAGAATGTCTTGAGTAAAGAAAGAAGATTAGGTAGCCTGACTTCTGGGTTAGTTAGAGTTATGAGCACATCATCAGCATAGAGGCATATTTTGTGCATTGTGTCTTTAATGGTTACCCCCATAAGGTTCTTGTGTTCTCTGATAGCTAGAGGCTCAATAAAAAGCACAAACAATGCGGGGCTCAGGGGGCAGCCTTGGTGACGGTTCGAAATTAAACTGCTGCTCACTTCTCCGTCATCCGGACGTCCGGTATTAAATTGATTTCAATCTTTGTACTCGATCTTTGCAGTAGATCGAGAGTCACTATGTGCGCCAATATTCAGCAGCAGTTACATGCACCTGTCTGCTGTGCACGAGATCAACTTCTGAAAAGTTAAAACTGTTTTAGTCGATTAGAAATTCATCTGAGGATTCACCATGAGCTCCTTCTCAGAACAGTCTTGCAATAAAACCACAATACTCAGGTAATGTCATTTAGTCCACAAAGTAAAAACCATTACAGGAGGAATTTAATATATTAAACAATTCAAAAGAAGCACAATCATAATGTTCTGTGGGAATATCCGATTTAACCCCTGGAGTTTATCTGATCAGTGACCGGATGATGGAAATAGCACAATAATCCACTGATCTCGTTGGTTTTATTTTGCCGATTATTTCAAAGCTACTGCTGCAACACTCAACACTCACCCCCCGATGGAGTCCGGCAAATACATCAGCTGGTTTTCGTCCACTTTCAGCGTCGTCAGTTTCTTGAAAGAGCCTTAAGACAGGAGAAAAGAGAGACTGAATCAGGAAGACGAAGACAACAATCCAGGATAGTTATTGATTATCACTTGCTGTTAAACCACAAAGAGGAGGCTCCATTAGAACAGTTAATTAGATTCGCTAATACCGACATCAATACTGTATTAAGCTTAGAAGTACTCAGCTCTGACACAGACAGCAGTAGGAAGCAACTCAGACAATCAATGTAACAGATTTGACAAGATTTTGACTTTTTTTCTGATATATTTCTTTCAAATCTTTAGCTTGGAGATATGCCTGCTGCTCTATATTTTGAACTGTTACATAAATCATCCATCCTTCCATAAGTAACCCAGCTCTGTGACTGTCCCACTTAACAGGAACCTTCCTCTGTTCTTTTTCAAGTTTTGCCGCCTCCAATGTCATTTTAAATATCGCTGAATTTTTGCAAGCTGTTAACTTGAAATTTCACATCCAGCATAAAAGTGGTTAGTAACATATTGGTAGGCGACTTATTGTTTAGTGCCTTGCACTTGTGCACATCAACAAATGGTAGAACAGGAAGCTAGAACTGCACCGGCAACTTTCCATCTCTGTATGAGTTTAAAAAAAAAAAAAAAAAAAAAAAAAAATACACCTCATCTTCCCAATATAACACCAAACCAAATCACCAAATTGGTAAATCACAAGTTATCATTACCTACTTTTATTTTTTGATGCAATATTTGTGTAAACACACAATTATGTGCTTCTATCTGTCCATCCAAAGCTTTGTGATGCACTTTTTTAATTTTAAGTAGCAAACACTGCAAGAAAGTCAATAAAGTTGCTTTAAAAATCATAATTATGATTGACAATCTTTTCATGAAAACTGCAAATATTCAGCCAGACAAAGAAATACAGGATAAATACTTTCATGTATTTTTTTTTCATCCTAAGTTCAAACAATTTTTAGGATTTTCCTGCAAGGTTCCTGTATCATTCTAGAGATCAAAGAAAAGACCTAATTTAGTTTGTCCTATCAGAACAATATGAAGCCAGCATTTACTACAACACTGTGGTGAAGGGTTGTTTCACAGTTTTTTGCCATTTGATTACAATTAGAACAGCTTGTTTTTAAAAATCTAAAAAGACTTGAGATTTGTCAGATTTAATCCAGAATCTTTGAGACTTGGTGAATTTGTGTTTATTTGGAAAAATTGGAGTTTCGAAGATTTGTTCAATTGGCTTCTCAGCCAGTAGATTAAGATACTTTCAGGCAAAACCCATCATCCACGAGGGATAGAAGAAAATAAAGTGCACATTAATGTGGGGGTTCTCTGTCAATAATAAAACAAAAATCTTAGAAATCAATGCAAGTTTTATATTTTCCAAAAATTCAGATTCTTTACGATTTTGGTAAATAAATAAATTCTGGAAATTCAAACCTTTTCCATATTTATCAAAATAATTTATTTTTTTTAAAAACTTAAAAAAAGCTTTTTTTAAAGATTTTCAGAAGAAACCCTGCTGATATGCTGACTGTTTCCACCGTGACTTTTGTGGTAAACTGGCTTTTACGTAGGTTAACAAGTACCTTTATATTTGGAATTTTTAAAAATCTTATGGATACAATTGAAAAGAAAGAAAGTGTTTTGAGAAAGCTGGTGGTATTTACAGTAAATGCACTTTAGCCACACAGGAAACCTTAGAAAACACCCCAGATAGGAATTCACCCACCGAAAGCGAGACGTTTCGTAACAGACTTTTATCGAACAAGGTGCAAGCGAACTGTAATCCTCACCAATGGAGCCAGGCAGCTGTGTGAGGGCATTGTTTGAGAGCAGTAGGTCCTGCAGGTTCTCACAGCCGGAGAGTTTTTCATCCACCGTTTCCAAGTTGTTCTTTGACACATCCAGATAAACCAGCTGTTTCAGCATCCCCAGCATCTGGACAGACGGGAGGCGGCATGTGGAAAAAGATAAATAAATCAATCAATAAATCATTGATAGAAGAGGGTGTTAAGAGAAGCATCGTCTTAGCTGTGGAATACATTCGCTAGTCTAAAGTTTTATATTTTGAAAGCGAAAAAAAACCCCCACACATTTCATATGTATTGAAAGATTTGCAGCCAACCCTTTCGTTTTATATGCTTGACGGACTTCATTGCTAATAAAAGGCCAGTCTGTGATTACAGCTGATGCTGCTGAAATGCTGCCAGCAGAACTAATGCTCTGACCCACTTTACAGCAAAGCAGGGCCATTTGGATGAAAAATAAGGATCTCATGAAATGAATTCTGAATATCCATATATAGGGAAGAATCATTAACGTCTAAAAAAAAAAAAAAAAAAAGAAACACTGCAGATTTTCAGGCCACAAACAGAAAAGAAAAGCTCTATTTAAAGAAGGAAAAAAGTAAATCTGACGGACAGCTTCGGTGAAATCTGCTGAAAACACAACTCAAATTTGTTTTGATTTATTTACCCCAGGAAGAGAATTCAGTTTGTTCCCATCCATCCACAGCTCTTTGAGTCCACTCAGGTTCTCCAACACCTCAGGCTACAGATCAGAAAACACTTTTAAAGTTTTGTTGGAAAGATACACAACATTGTACAGCTGTATGATAAAATATTAGTGAAAAAAAAAAGTAAGCTAATTAAGGGGGGACGCCGTCACCTCCAGAGAGGTGAAGCGCTTTGGGCAGCGACAGACTGACAGCTACTTACCACTTCAGTGAACTCATTACTCCCCAGGTCCAACCTCTCCAGCTGTGTGAGCTTCTGCATGCTCCTATTGACACACGAAGTGATGCACATTCAAAAACCTAGCCACAGAAATGTCTAAAATGCCATACGGGATTTATGCGACACGCGCAATAATGACTGCAAATCCATGTGTTGGTCCTAAATCAAAAAGCGAAGTCAAAAGCAAAAGCTGTGACTGCAAGCGATGCGGAACATATGCTAGAAAAAGCAAGCCAAGGAAGAAGAAAAATAAGAGAAAAAGTAATTTATTTTTTTTCTTTTTACATTTTTGGATATTCTCCAGCCACTGACTAATGAACGATATGTGGAAATATATTTAGCTTTTGGAACTTAGTTGTGACAGAATCGCATTTTAAATGAAGGAAAATGTGACGTATGCTCGCCCTGAGACAGGCTCCACAATCTGCTTCACACATTCAGGTCACCGGCTCCCATTAGCAACTACACTGCAAACAGGCAGATAAAAACCAGCACTACTCAGCTGCTTGTTGTTTTGACATTATTTGACCGACTGATAACTGCAAAAAAGAAAATGAAAAGGTTTGTATTCTTTCTAAAATAAAAGGGGAGGAAAAAAAACAATGGCGAACCACATCACTTAGTGCAGGTATCTTCACTGATTTGTTTTACATTTTTTTGGATGATCAATGTTTTTTGTTATCATAAGCTGAAATCAGGGTTTGAAATCATTAAGTTTTGAAATCAAAGTTTTGATTAAAGAACGGAAAATTAACAAAAACATCAGGAAAAGTTGCAACACCAAGTGGAAAGTTGGAGATGTCTCACCAACCCAGATCTCTAGTATAAATCTAATATGGCCAACTTGTATTTAAAATGTCTCATTAAATCTTTCACACACTATATTATACAATCTCTTAAACATGGTAATTACAGTGTTTATAACACCAAAATGTAGAGAAATGCATTATTGTTAGCATTTCAGTAGCTGCGTTTCCATTGACCATATAATTGAGCAAGTTGACATTTCAAAAGTAAATTTGCTCAACGGAAACATGCCAATTTCTGAAAAAAACTGTTTTTCAATAAAAACGTTTGGCATTAGGATGAGCAGTTTTTTTGGCCGGATTGAAATTGGTTTATATCGCCAAACAGCAATGGAGACACTTTCTTGACAATTACTGACACAGTTTTGAGCACATATGTAATGGAAATGCAGCTAGAGATAAATTCCACTATTTTTAAACTTGAAGCTGAAACATGGCAACTGGTCTACTCTGTCCATTTGCCATTTTGGGCATTTTAATGTGGGTTATTTTAGGGGTGCACCGCTATATCAGTTGACCGATAAAACAGACTCAATTTTTATAATTTTGGGATACTCGCAGAACAAACCAATCTTATCCACCGATCTTATCTACCTCTGAAAAGGTCTGAAAATCAAGCACTGTAAAATTGGGCAACCATAAAGTTACTGTATTTAGCAATTTCTTAGACAAAAAAATAAATAAAATTTAATCAGGTTTTTTTTAAGATTGGTGCACCAATTGCAAAAAAATTGCAATTGGTGCAACTCGAGTTGTTTTGCATCCAACATGTTTGAACATTTACGTAACAATGGATGCCTGTCGTTCTCTGAGTGAATTAATATCCAACTTCGGTTAGTTTAGCTCAAAATTTGGTTTAATTAAGTTATATTTATTAACTGATCTAAACAAGGATCTGAAGCAAACTAAGTGGAAATGGGACGCTACACAAAGTTTTCTGGAAAATGGAAGTGCTCAGTAGATTTTAGCCTTTGTTTATGATCATTCAGCTTCATAATTTCTGAAAATAATTAGAGGAACATTTCTACATTAAGAACTAAGCCAATAAAAAACAAAATACTGTCTGGGAACACATCTGATAAGGACTGTAGTCGAGGGAATGAACAGTGTTACCTTGAACTTGACTCATATTCAGTGCAGGATGGAGCGCTTGAGGCCCACGGCTGTGGAATTTCTGTCTTCCTTTCATGCGCTTCCCATAAAACAATGCCATCAGACTCACTGCACCAATTATAAATATAATTTAAAACCTCTAAGCAACGAGGTTCAGCGTAAAATCGTTACTCATGACAAAGAAAGCAAGTATTTGCCAGCTTTCCCATATTACTACATCGAAGCTGGCAAGAACCTGAGCTGCCTTCGCAGGTTGAAATGGGGGTAAGAACAAACTGTGCTAGCTCAACTAGAAAGTGGGGTCACTGATGGAAATAAATCTCGACCACCTTGCGACCCAAATGTGTGATGAGCCCTCTTTAAACGTTCAGTTCATTAATGTAACGAAGAAGGGGAAACGATGCTGAACTTTCCGTATGGAAACCCTGAGAAAGACTTCTGCCGCGAGCCTTTATGCGCGCGCACGCGGGTTTACATCTGCGACGTGTTGCTCTGGCAACCTTCCCGATCATTAGTCCTTTTCTTTTGTCGGGCCTCCAGCTCCCAACAGGTCTGTCCTGTGTCACATAAACACAGCGAAGAAATTAAATAAATAAAAGACGATCCGCTGATGAGGCGCACCGCGAGTGCCGGCCCGGCCTGTCAGTCACCGACAACAGTGAGCATGAGAACCAAAGGAAACTATGCCAGAGGAAGGAAGAACTTAAAGGAAAGTAGGTTTTGCAGAGGAAATGGGAAGGGCATGAAATGATGCGGTGGGTGAAGCATGAAAGAGAGAGAGAGTGAGAAAAGGAAGGAAAAAAAGAATCTGACTTTGGTGAAAAGCACTGGGAGCCTTCGTTAATATTTGTGGGACATTCAGTCCCCCCCACCACCTACCACCCCCTGTGAAAATGGTGAAATAATCCTCACCCCTGTGAGTTAGCTGGGGATTATAAAACCTGTCACAGCAAGTGGCCAAATGAGGTGGTGGGGGGGCCTTTATGTAACACAGTGGAATTCAATACGGAGAGAACGGGAGGAGATAAAAAAAAAAAAAAGGAGGTTGGATGAAGTACAAAACAGAGATGTATTAGAGGACCAAGAGGCGGTGATAAAGACCAGCATTATATATGGCAGATGGATAACTTTATAGGAAAATGCTTTGGATATTTGTTGGATGACAAACCACCTACTTTGGCAGCATCTTTAACTGGTTCTCCCTCAACTCCAGTATCTGCAGCTTCGTCAGCCTGCAACCAGAAAGAGAGTCGGAGTCAAATTTTTCTCCAAATATGTTACAACCTTTGAGCTTAGGGTGCAGCTGCCTGTGTCTCATTAAAGTGGAGTTGCGATTGGAAAAAGTAAATAAAAAAACAACACAAAACAATAAAAGTACATCTCAAGATCTGATGCACAGAGCTGGTAAGTATCATGTGATTACACATCATTCGACCTCGTCATGATGCAAGGATGACGCTTTTACACAGCACCCAGCTTTAACAGTAGGTTGTATCATGCAAGTACATTTCTCTAAGTGGTTGTTTTAATCAAAGCAACCATATTATTTTAAATGGTTCCCAGCATTTTGGATTTTTAATAACTTATTTAAAGTTTTGCCAGATGGATTTTAAATTATCCCTTTTTCTTTCGAAGTATTCCGAAAATAATTCATAGAAAGTCAGTGAGACATACTGGAAGCCTCAGTCACTAATTGATAGAAAACTTTATGTATTTTCTGATCTGTGATGTCTGTTCTTGATGTCAAAAATAGGTCCTTGGTTACTGCAATCTTGTTTATTCTTATGCAAGAAGTGACCAAATTTAGACAAGAATGGAAAACTCGGCTCAAAAATTGAGGAACATTTATCTATTTTAGAGGATGAGTATTCATGAGCTAATTTTTAGAAGGAGGGAAGATCAAAATAGGTCAATATAATAACACAGTGGGAATTAGCTCAGTATGCCAAAAGTCACGTTGACATGTTTTGAGTACATTGAAATAGTCATATTCAATAATTAGACAAAACATCCTGATGAGTGTCGTTTGTCAGATTAAAAGTGCTTTTGAAAATAGCCTTTAAACATACTTTTTATGAAGCCCACATTTCTGTATTAAACGCTTTTTTAGAGGTCTGATGTAATATTCTAATGTCAAATGTCATGTTTTTGTTAGTTGTAGATAGAAAACTGTCAGAATTAACAGAAATAAAGTCTCTCCAACATCCATTGTGTGTCACCTATCTAATGCGTTAACATAAACCAGCTCTTCAATAATATCACAATTTATTCAAGGTGTCTGTACAATACCAGCTGGTGACATTGGTTACCATGGAAACTGGGTCATATTTGGGGAGACAGTCAGGTTTGGTTGTTAAAGATTGCAGAAAATGTAAATAAAAACGACAATCTGTATCCAAAAAGAAAAATCCGTTATTGATGCTGCTAATTATTTATACTGTAAAAGTAGAATCTTCCCTTATATTTACCCTGTTTTTTAAATATAAATCCAAGTCTAATCCTCCTTGCGCATATGCAATTTATAGTCAAAAATATCCATGCAAATTGCACTAATTGTTTAGAGTTGCTCTTGACAAATAATCAATTAAGAATTTGACTTGACTACATGTAGAGTTTCAATTGTTGATTTCTGAGTTGAGTTTTATGATGTAAAGCACTTTGAAATGTCAATAAAATTTGACTGGTACTTTTAAGAAATTTGCAGAAAATGTTATTTAAAATGTTGGTAAAAAACATATATATTTTTACTATATACAGTAGTTGGATTTAAAACAAAAGGCAACAGAAACAAAAGACAGTTTTAACTAAAGTTTCTTGTGTTTACAAATTGCTCTGAAATATAAACTGGAAAGTAAACCGACCTGCCAAACGAGGCTGGTAAAAACTCAAGAAAGGCATCATTCAGGTAGAGCTGCGTCAGACTCATGAGCTGAGTGAAACCCTCTGGGAGCCTGGCAAAACACAACAGCAGAGAGCATAAGAACAAAAAGCCTTCAAAAAGGTTCTTCAGAATCAGAATACCTGGAAGTTTTAATACGCATGTTTGACATTCTAATAAAATGTAAGGCACTTAGAGGTTGCATTAAATGATGGAAATGTGCACTCACTTGGAAATAGGATTCACGCTGGCTTCTACAACACTAAGGACTTTGCAGTTCTTGATGTTTTCTGGAAACTCTTGGATACCTTCAGGGAAATGACACAATCAGTCACTAAAAACTGCAAAAATGTGTCGCCACGCCCCATAAGGGGAAAAAAAAAAAGCCATTTCACAGCAGGGTTTGCATTGTTTAATTTTTTAAAAAACACAGACAATAAAAAAAAATTACATCTTAAATATTTTTTCTTAACCACAGAGAGAGCTCACTGAAACATAAAAGAACAGAAGAGGGGAGAAGAAAACAACAACAACAACAAAAAATGTCAGTCTGCAAGTTCTCACCAAAACTATGTTTAAACTACAAGAAAGAGAACGTGATCAAGTCCCTGGGTTTATTTCCTCTACTTTGTTCTGTGTCTGCAACACTTAGGCTGAAGTGTTTGTGTTCGAGGAGAAGCTGTTTTTAACGTAAACATGACTCAAGGAGCTCTGGTTCATGATAAAAACAAAAAAAAAAAAACAGGCGGTAAGATACAAAACCATGTTTGTTCTCGGCTGCCTCAGCACTCATTCATTTTAAGTTAAATGTTTAAGGACTGACGCAGTTACAGCAAAACTGTTTTTAAAAGGATGACATTAAAGGCTTGAGAATTTGATAAGGTTGTTTATATAAAGTGGTGTCAAACTCGTTGTCATTTTGGGTCGCGTGAAGATCATGAGTGCTCTTAAAGGGCCGGCTGTGTCAGAATGTATTGATTAATCCCATTAAAATATCAATAAATTGCTATGGCTGCATTCAATAAATACTTCTGAAAAGGAAATAGCGGACAGGATTTCCCACTGATCAGAATTTTTATGATTCCCTGATATTGTGGAGCTAATTTTGAAATATTTACAAGAAATTTTACACCATTTGCCCATAAGTATGATGGAAAATGTGACCTTTTGTTACTCCGCGTATCGATCACACACTATAATTTGACACAGATTAAGACTGCATTAAACTCAGCCATGTCAAAATAAGGCACAGATTTGGTAATAAAAATGAAAATAATTCAGTTTTTACTTTACTTTTTAATAAATAACAGTCTTAGAAGTTTACAAGGCTCTTCTTTTCAGCTGCACTCAACTCTGATACTCAAATAAAATGTGCTGCTGTTGAGGTGGGAGAATCTCTTGACACAACAGCTATTAGTCACACTCCACACACACCTTTATGGAAGAGTGACAAGAGGAAAGCTATTGCTCAAAGGAAGCCATGTTTGTTATTCGACACAAACCATAATAGGGGACACGGGACTGAAACTCGTCAGAGTCGGGCAAAAAGGAACTTTCTGGCCAATTTGCCAAACACTAGACTAGAATGTTACCTTCCAGCAGGACAATAATCCTAAACATGGGTGACCCAATGTATGAACTAAATCCAATCGAGATTTTGTGGCAAATCTTGTTTCTGTTTAGAATCACTTTTCATCCAATATGAATTGAGTGATTTTCCAAAGGTCCAGATGTGCAAAGCTAGCAGAGATACACTTCTAAAACACGCGCATCAACTTAAGAGTGGCTGGCTGGAAAAGCACACACAATTTTTCTAATCTGTTAAGGCATAGGATCATTTTTGCTCCGCCACAATAACACAGTACTTTGCGTTGCTCTGTCACATAATATCAAATTGCATAAAAGTAGGAAGATTTTGCTGTTACAAAAAAGGCAAATCTCTCACACTGCCAGCGTCACAAACTGCTTCAATGGGTTGCATTATGTGTTCTCCAGCCACATAGAATCATCTTATAGCACGATCAGGTAACTGTGTTACCTTCAGCTCTTATAAAAATGTGGTATGTACCAAATGTGACTGAAATAAAATTTTACTTGCTGATTCAACGCCTTGAAAATGGGCCTCTGTTTGAAAACTGCTGCTCTTACTGAAACTCCGCTTTCAGGAAGTCAGCACAACATGGCTTCTGAATTCACCTTTTAATAACATTTTTGCCAACGTTCCTCTGAGAGGTAGCTCATATAATGAGTTCAGCAGATACGCAGTTCCACCAGGTGTTTGCTAATTGCTGCTGGCTAATCTGAAGGAGTTGGGTAGGGGAGTCGCGGGTGAAGGGAGTTCTGTGGAAACTCACAAAAGGAGTTTCGTCCTGGAATCAATAGTCGACAGCTGAACAGTTCCCATGGAAGATTAATGGATGGATGAAAAAAATCAAAACAACACTCCGGGAATGTTTTTGATGAGAGATCATCATTGTAGCGTAAAGCCAAAAAAAAAATGATTTTATATAATACTGCCCCCTTTAAAAAAATAAGCTGAACATTCAGAATAGAAATCTCAGTACAAACCCTTATAACAAAGGAATGACAGTCGTTTTTTTCCCAGCATCATTGAGAAACAAGACGGCAAGCGTGGACTTGTTCAGCCACCATTGTTTTGAGACATCGTACTGTGACGCCTTATATTGAACAAAACCTGTTGTGCCATTTTTCCTCAGAGTGTCCAGGGTGTGATCCAAAAAAAGGAGCAATTAGGAGAGACATTTATTCAAAGAAAAGACCACTGCCCATTTTAGCAAACCCAGGCTGCCGATGGTGAGTTTTAGCTGATCTGAGACCAGAGCTGTGTGGTCTGATTCACATGTGCTTCAGAGGAAGTTCTGACATCCGCTCAATTTCTAAGACGAAAGCAAAGGTAGGCAGAGAATACAATCTTTTTTTTTCTTACTGTTTTTGCTGACATCAAGCTCCCTAAGGTTAACAAGATTTGCGATCGCTGCGGGCAACACAGTTACGTCATTATCTGGCATGCTCAGCCGGCTGAGAAACTGGCAGTTGAACAGTTGCTGGAGGAGGAGAGAAGAAGAAGAGCAAATTAAGAACATTTCTAACATCACGTTAAAGATGTTTAATTTAAGCGTCGAGAAGAAAAATTGATGGCTTAAATGTTCTAACGTTGTCACTACTTCCATCATCTCCCATCTGATTAAAAACTTGCAGGTTTATCAACAGCGCAAACTCCATCTTGCGTTATGAACCAGCTTTTCAGAAACTTTCAAAAATGTCGTACTTTAGGCAGTTCCTCGATCTGGTTGGCATCGAGGAAGAGCTCCTGCAGCGTCTTCTCGAAGCTGAAGATCTCCTTAGGAACCGTCTCCAGGCTGCAGTGGGAGTAGTCCAGAGATGTCACCACCTCCTCCTCACCCCGCAAGCACCGGCACGGCACCAGCCGAACAAGGAAGCTCCGCTTGGACATCGTCACGGGCTGGAGAGGGAGAGAATTACAATTAATTGTTGCAGTAATTCGGGAGTAATTTTGTGTCTGTGTGTGTGGTGAGAGAATATGTAGTTTCAAAACATAGCTGTGTAGGATTGCATCTTTTATCTTGATGTTAAACAGATAACTTCAACACTGTAAAGGAAACAGTTTCTTTACATTTTTCTTTCATATTAAGGCTTTAATTCAAACATTTGATGCTACGATAGTTGTATGAACATATAAATATAAAACAGAAGTGAATGCGGTGGATCATTTCTGTTCAGCGTTAAGCTGTTTGTATTCTGTTAGGTATAGCTCTGGGACCGTTTTCTATATTTACTCTTGGGTCACCTCAGAGCATGACTGGCTGATTTATGATGAACATGCATTTCCTGGAACGTTTTGTGTGACTCGCTTCTTCTTATCCTGCCCGGCGTTAACGTTGCTGTGGCGAAACTGAACATCCCGGCTCCACAGCAGAGGAGCTGTCAACACCATCGATGTGCGACAGAGTAAAAAAAATTAATTAACAGAGATTTCTTATTCAGTGAACACTGAAAGTGCCAAATTACCTTATTGACGCAAGCAAAGAGGACAAATTTTGCACACATATTTAAATACATTTTGTGGAAAATTTCAAAATGTATTTAAATAGATACATTTTGTAACTGTATACAAAATGTATCTTTATTATAGTTCTATGATAAAGAGAATTATTTTTAGTTCTCTATTATCTTGTGGAGAAAAGGCATCATTCCACTGGTCGGCCATGTGGTGACAATACGCCTGTCAAAATAACACATTTTGCTGGACGATAAATTGTCCCAGACATTATTGCGATAAACGATAATATTGTTGCTTACGGACAACAATATTATGGTAATGGCATAAAAATGCAAGAACACATTGTTCGAGGTGAATAAACCATCCAGTTGCTAGTAGAAAGAGAAAAACAATAAATCAAGCAAGCTTGCTTTAATTTATCAAGCGATTAATTGATAAATAGGCCTTTCAAGATAAATTTTGCAGGATGGTAAGTTGTCCCAATAATTACTGACATAAATGATAATATTGCCTTAAGACCAGTTTTCTTTTTTACTGTCTATGACAACATATTTTTCCAACATTCAGGTTGTAGCTCATAAAACGTATGTAAAACGATAGCTATTATGTAGCTGCTTTTTATTGAAAACACTGTTGCTGCAAGCAATATGAATAAAACAAAGACGCCTCAAGTCACTCAATAAAAACTCAGACAAAAGGGACATTGTAGAGAAATGTTAGCATATATTGTTATTGCTCGAATCTGGGGTCAAAGCCACGGTTTTCACTAACTACAGTGCCCAATATGGAATGCGTGCTGGTCAACAGAGGCTTTGTTCACTGGAGCACGCAGAGAATGTGACTTTTCCTCCCCCTCATCTTAATCTGAGTGCTGCCACATCACATAATCTCAGCGCACTTCATTCACCGTAAATCTTCACAGTCTCGCCGAGCCGGAACATGGCGATGGTCTTCCTCTAAATTAAAGCAAGACTGTTTAAATTGGAAACAGAAAAATGTATCAAAAAGAATCTAAATTAAACTTTTTGTTTCCAGCAAAATTTAAAACGTTGCAATCAGCTGGTATGTGCAGATATGGCTAAGGTGAGTTTTAGGGAACTTGATTCATTTTCCTCTCCTGGCGGTTGTCATGTTGAAAGAAATCCAACTTTTCTTCTAGTTTCTTTCTGGTTACATAATGAGGATGTTTTCCAGAAGCAGCCTTCGAAATCTCCCTAAAACATATCTGGAAAAGAGCAACAGTCAGCGATTCCTCCATCTCCAAAGTATGCACGAACTTGCCCCCACACCACCGGAGGTATGCACAACCAGGAGGCTGTCTGCCACCCACATAATCTGTGCCATAAAAGCAGACAGCTCGTGTATAAATACTCTGTCGACCCCTCTGGTGATGGACCAGATTTCTCAGAGTGCTTGGCTCCATTCATCCAGAGCAAAGAGAAGTGAGCGTATGTAGAGGTGGAGAGAGCCATATAGAGAGGAACTACGGGCGCGGGGTGGCAGTTGTGGGCTGTCGTTAGGTACGCTACAGAGAGCAATGGCGGAGGGGGGGAAACAGAAGCCGTCAGGAGGAGTGGGTGGAGCTGAAAGAGCTGCAAGGAAGGCAGAACGAGCCTAGAAATGTTGATAAGAACAGATGAGCAGAACCTGTTAGAACCTGCACAGGAATTAATTCAGATTTAATGGTTTCCAACGGCGGAGAAAGTGTTAAAACGCAAACAAGGCGTGATTATGCGCCGCAGGGTTGTTGTACTGTAATTAGGGAAACTTTTAAAGGATTCCACCAAAATACAACCTTTGCTCACGAGTACTTTCCATGTGTGTTGTTTAAGCCTGCCAAAATTAATTGGGATATAGTATTAAAAGGAGTTCTATAATTTCCATTCTGATATTTTTTGAAGGGTAATATTGTTTACAGAAGCCATTTTATTTATGATTTCGATTGTGTTTTGTTTTTATTTCCATAAATTTTCCGATATTAATTTTGCACACTGATATTGTGATGACCATTTATTTGTAAGATATTTAGCAAGTGTTAGTTGTTGCATTTTATTTTGGATACTTAGAATGTCTTCCAGTTCCAGTGTGGCATGCTCCGACAATTATTAAAATGCCTCGAGGCTTCATTAAATTACCTCTTACTATTTAGCACGCTGTGTGGTCTCAAAAACAACAATATTATTGTCTATCAAAATAATTTCTGGGACGATTTAATGTCCAGTAAACTTTGTTATTGTGACAGGCCTATTGGTGTGTTTACTTCGCTCTTTGCCACTACTCTCCAGACACATTGCGGTTGTCTACTAGGAACGCCGACATTAGAAAATCTTGTGGTGGTGATAAAAGTGATAAATACTGCAATGATATGCATCAGATGCCATATATGTTGATTTTCCTCCCTCTTCTCTTTCAGATCTGTTAGCATTTTGGGTAATATTATTTAATTGATTGCAAATTGCAGAGTGAGACTCTGCAATTTGCTAACCATTATTACACTCCAACCAGTCCTTTGCGATATTAATTTTGCACACCGATATTGTGATGACCATTTATTTGTAAGATATTTAGCAAACATATTTTTTAGGCGTGTTATCTCCATTTCTTGTAGAAGTTACATTGAAATAGTTGCATGTTTTCAATTAAAGTAAAGCTTTCAAAAATAAAAGCACAGTTGATAAATGAATGATCAACACCTCAGGCTAATTTGTCTGTGATGCTACACCAGGTGGAATTATGCAAGCACAATCTGATATGCTGGGATTCATCACTTATTTCTTCCATCGTAACCTGTTATGACATGAATATGATTCTTACCCAACATTTGTGTCATTTCCTTCTTAGCTTAAATTCATGATTCCAAATATGTGAGCCACAGAACTGCTTAATGCCAAAGCTCTTCAGGTTGAGTATCTCAGAACTTGCTATTGAAGCTTTCAAGCAGAAATAAAGTCCAAGTACCGTATTTTCCGGACTATAAGTCGCATTTTTGAGGGAAATTTATTTGATAAAATCCAACATCAAAAACAGACATGTCATCTTGAAAGGCAATAAAAATAGAATAGAGGCAACAACAGGCTGAATAACTGTACTGTATGCTAACGTTACATGACAAACAACAAACTGAGAACGTGCCTCGTATGTTAACATAACATATTAAGAGTTATTCAGATAACTATAGCATAAATAACATGCTAACAAGTTTACCATTTGTCACTCCAAATCACTAAATCAAATGAATTCTTCATCCTTTGTGTCGCTTGTAAACAACTCCGGTAACTCCAAAGGTAGAAGAACTCAGGCCTAGAGCGCCCTCTTGCGGTTTAGTGTGAAAATAACATGTGATATGATATAATAATGTGTTAACAATTTCACACATAAGTCGCTCCTGAGTATAAGTCGCATCCCCGACCAAACTATAAAAAAAAACTGCGACTTGTAATCCGGAAAATACAGTAGACCAATTAAGCACATCAAGAAAACACTTCGGAAACGTAAGAAAATGATCTGCAGGCAAGCCGACGACACATCACATCCAGTGTGGAGAACATATCTGTCCAACTTGAGGTGTGTTTACAAGAAGTGATCAGTTGTGAAAAGATTAATGAACAGAGTCATCAGGGGAACTTGAACATTACTTCAATATAGGCTGCCTTATGTCTATGCTCCACTTTCTTTATGGATATGTCCATATTTGTGAACTTTTTTACCTCTCTGTTGTAGAATAGCTTTTGAAAATTAAATTAACAGAGACATGGACTGTCAGTGTTGGTTGAAAAGTAATCTGGAAGGCGGCACACTAATGAAAGTGGTGCATCCTGCAGCACAGATAAGCTTATCCACTGACCTACATGTTTCTGGAATGATCACCGACTACTCGTCAAGCTCCATCAGAAGCCTTCACTTCCTTTGGTAAGAAAATTCAAGACATGCTACATAGACTCCAGCCATGTTAAGCTCTCAGTAGAGATATTCCTTCTTAGCCTACTTCTTTAAGCAAAAAAAAATCACCATCGTAAATGCCTGATAGAGAAACTGGTACAAGAAAAAAAGAGAAAAATTTAAGAATCACAGTGTGAACTTTCAAACAGTGGCCGCATTTATTGAGAAATTTTAAAAATGTGTGGGAATGCGAGAACTGCGGCCATGTGACTCTGTAGCCTGGCAATGAACTTTGTGGCTTCCTCTGTGCAGCAGTGAATAAAAACCGTCCAGAGGGCAGAGCAGTCACAGAATACCATTTACTCTCTCACTCACAGCCAGAAAACCACTTTCCTCTTACAACCCCATCTCCGTGTAACTCAAGTGCCTCCTGGGTCATGGCTGTTGCTATAGAGACTATAATCTAGGGCAGAGTAGGCTAAAGTCTTAAACAACACTTGCAGAGTTGAACTTACTATGTATATAAACCGTTATTGAGTGGTAACTAGGCAGACAAGATATTAAAGGTCCTTTTATTAGTTTTGTAAGCTACTCCAACGAACTGCAGTATTCGTTAGAGAGACTACAAGCAAAACTAGACAGAATCTGTGAATTCTTGAGTCCCCTCCAAAACTGTTTAGAAATGCGTACTTTAATAATTCAAGCACCATATAAACCTTAAAATGCATGAAGACACACTGGAAACCATCAGAACATCTTTGGTCTTTTTCATCCAAAGATAAGGAATAATATTGATTTTTTTCAACATCATCAATGTCATTCACAATTAGTGGTAAGGAGAATATTAATATAATTGAGAACTTACTTTTTTCTTTTTAAAGAATTTATTGCTCCTGGATTGGCTGTTTTGCAAATGCCAGCCAACAGCGTGTCGAGGAGCATTGTGAATAAGTATTTCAGCTTCCCAACTACATTTCCTTTCAAATATTTTAGAAATGGCAGGTGGGGGAAAAAATCCACGAATAGGGAAACTTGCACAAAAAAAAGAAAAAAAAAAAACCTTAATAGGCTGGGGTTCAAAGCTACCTCATATGCTTTGAAAACAGTTTTTATAAAAACAGGTTGTTGATCCAGTCTAGGTTTTAGTTAAACTTGTGCCATTTCACAGCACAATTAAGTAACTGTTACCTTTAGCTGTTATTAAAATGCTAAGTAAATCAAACATGGCTTAAGAAATTTGACTTTGTAACCTAATGCCTTGAAATTAGGCTTCTGCCCCTTTAAAAATTCATTCTCTTTCTGAAACTCCACTTTCAGGAACCCATCACAACATTGCTCCTCTATTAACGGTTTAACAACATTTTTACCAACGTTGCACTAAGAAGTAGCTCAGCAGATGCACAGTTCCACCAGGTTCTTGCTAGTTGCTGCTGGCTAATCTAGAGGAGCTGAGTGGTAGAGATGTGGGGGAGGGTTCTCTGTGAGGTAGAAGCTTGGAAACTGCAGGAGGAGCTACGCCTAAGGTGGAGCTAGGTCCATGCAGGCGTTCTACACAGCTGAATGGTCGCCATGGGAGAGTAAAGGATTATTCAAACATGGATGAAAGAGTCAAGGCAACACTCCAGGTATGTTTTTGATGAGGGAACAACATTATAACATGATGTTAAGCTAACAAAAGTTAATTTCACATAATACTGCCCCTTTTAGTATAAGCTATTACGTATTTCTAATTCTTTACAATTTGATGCTTTCTAATCTATTATTTAGTTATTCCTAATTCACTTGTTTCAACATAATCGATATCATTGTTGCCTTAGTCATTGTCACAGTTATTTGCTCCATTTTTATTTGTTGGTTTATGGTTTAGAATTGTATTAATTTTTCTACTTCCTGTGTTTCCACAGTTTCCTATACAAGTTTTTTTTTTTCTGTCTAATATATTCAACAAAAATTTTCCTATGCAATACTCTGTGCTACAGTGGTAAGAAAAACGCTCTACAAATAACCAATTATTTAAGAGAAAAAGTTGATGCATGCATTCTTATGATCACAGGTCAATAAATTATGTTGGGATAACATCTGCATTTTATCTAGAGATTTTTACCAATCTGAATCGCCGACTGAAGCGGGGAAGTTAAAAGAGTGTCACAGAGTGCGTCGGGGGGTTAAGCGGAAACAACGCAGCTTTTGACGGCGGCGAACAGCTTGTGTTATTTATAGGAACCCCTCTGGTTGATATGGCAGAATGTGATTAGTACGAGCTAGCTCCTGCTTTACGAGAACAGCTTTTCATCCAGATTGCAGCGGCCCGTTACAGGATTGCTTAGCCGCAGCTGCAAATTTACATCAGAGATTACGGCAACCCAAACAATGCACACGAGGGGAGGGGGGTAAAAGGGCCACGGCAGCTCACAGGAGCTAACAGGGTTATAGCTGCCTGAGACGAAAGAGCAAAGAAGAAGAAAAGGAAAAAAAAAACTCTTCCTTGACATAGATAGAGAGCTAGCAAGCTTTTTGTCTCGTTCTATAACTCAGCTTTGACTCACCTTTTGAACTGGATGCTTTACAACAAATACTTTATTCTTCACCCAATAACACAAAAAAAAAAAAAATCTTGAATAATTAGCTGCCAACTCTATTATTAGTACGTTATTACCACTCGACCTCAGAGTAAAATGAGGTACCATGCTCCTGTAAAGGTAACTTTGATGCATCGTAATGTGGTTTCCATTTGCTGTGGTCTCAAAATAATCAAAGGGTTCATGATTGTAAAACCTTGTATACAGAACAGAGTTGAATAAATATAGAAATGGTTCAGAGGCTCATAAAAACAAATACTGCTCTGAAAATGAAACAACCTCTTAAAAGAGTTCTTTACATTATTACAACAACCACTAAAGTTATCACACTGAACTAAACAATAATTGAATTCATTCAGATTTTGAAACTAACGTGCTTTTTTTTAACGTGTGATTTTGGGGTTCGCAAATATCATTGAAGGGGGACTTGCAGAGATAAATAATGCAATAATTTAACAATACTGGTAAAGTGCTTGTTGGTGATTTGCAACCAGATTTTTACCCAAAAAACTAGTTCAACATGTGCCATTGTTTGAATAAATCAAGTTCTTTCCTTTTCCAAAGCTGAGGCACTGAAAACCACATATATGTAAACTCATATATTCAATTCAGTTCAAAATTATTGAATTAATCCCAAAGGAAAAACTAAATGTTGCAACTCAATTTAAAGAGCTGTCGTAGATGCCGACAGTAACTGGGAGGAAAGAGCTCCTGTTGAGCTCAGAGACAGATCAACTTTCTGTGAGTGGTGTTTAGAAGAGCGGCCTTTAAAATCGACTTTATGACATTAGCGCAAGAATTGTTGACAGGTTGCTGTTTAAAATGGATAAGAAATTAAATAGTATTTAAAGCAACAGAAATCAGAATAGACTGGTACAGCGCAGCCTACTTATTCAAGATTCCAGAAAGTTCTTTGCAGAAGAGTAAAGATTTTATAGAAATGTATATCAGTCATCACAAAAAAATTATTTGCATGCTTCATGTGTAATAAATGTTTATGTACCCCCCCATCATCCCAAAATATCAATATATAGTCCAGCCCTGCTCTGTCTATCACCATGAAGACACTAAAAGAAGAAGTTCTCACTTCCTGTAATTAAATATTTCCACATATTTTCTCAATGTTGGTTCGATGTACACAAAAATAACCAAGTCCCGTCATATCATTTAAAGTTTACAGAAAATATGAACTACAGAAACCCAAACAAAACACTGGCCAATATTCAATCAGTTTGACATTTTTAGCATCCTCCCACCATGAAGCTCCACCTTCATTTCCAAACAAAGATTCCACCAACTTTTATCTAATTTGGTTCCACTAAGGTAAGGAAAGAAAGAGTATTCTTGCCCTTTCTCAGACACACACAGACGCATACATCAAGTAGCACAAAGCAGTAATAACATTGAAAAATACAACTAAATAAAAAAAATTTAAAAAGCAAACTGATACCACAGCAAAGCAACTTCATTTTCACAAGAGAAAAATATTAGGCTGCTTAAAACGTCGAGTCATTAATGATACCAACACCTTCTTAAAAAATTCTGAGATTTCTTGTTAAGGTCAGTGAGGTTTGATCTTATACGTCTTGCTACTGTATCAGTGTCAGTTTTATTAATACAACACACATCTCACACTAACAGGTTCAACTGGTAAACGACAAAACCTTGTACACAGTGACCACACACCCAATTTTCCTAAACTCAACATTAATTTACCGAAAACATAAATCAGAGCCTCTCATTAGGAAAGCACAGCGGATCTTTTCATGTCTCCGCTGGTAACAATTATCCCACCCAAACAGATGCTGCGAGTCGCTTCTCACTCCCTCAACAATCACATGAGCCAGCAGTTTCAAACCACTCTCACATGGGATGACAATGCCAGAATTTATCAAGCTCAAACTGCGCTCGCAGAGCGTGAGACATCGTTTCACACATGCCTCGGCCACAAACGCCCACTCCATGGAGAACCATTGACATGTGCCGTCTTGGTAGCGGAGAGGGTTGCAAGACATTGCCTAACCAACTTGCATCAGTCACAGAAAACGGTGACCCAAACACACCGCAGTCTGCCATTATGCTTTCCATTTCACCTTCTCCCAATTGTGTTTTTGTTCATTAAATTCCATTGGTTGATATGTGTTCAAAAGAGAGCAGGGGACTAATAGGAGTTTTAATGCGGGGGGGGGGGGTTGATTATCTTCTGGGGGGAATTACTTTTTTTTTTTTTGGGAGGACATGAAATCTGTAATCTTAAGAGTCATCTAGTGTACTTTACAATTTACTTGATGGAACTAGGAAATGTGTGACAGTATGAGTCAGAGATGGAATATTATTTCTACACGCATTGGATCCATTTCTAATTAGAGCAAAGATCTGCTGGGTTTTAAGTCAACGTGTCCTATCCATACAAAAATGGCAATTTAGGGTAACTTATACACACATTGTTTTTTTGTTTTTTTTAAATTAGACAGTTTAAAAAAGAAAAAAAATGCTTACATAATAGTCTAACTTTGAAAAATCTCAAACTAATACAAGTTACAAAAACATTTAATTTACCTTTGGGATCAAAATATTTTTGAATACTAGATAAAGCACAGGAATTAGGTTTTTTTCTGGTAATATGGAACAAAGGCATCCGACTGAAAGAAGGTTGCTACACTTTACACTCATTGCAGTGAAGTACATTTTTAACCATATTTATGTGCATCACCTTGTTAGGCACATTGAGTTTCTGCTTGTAATGTTCTTCTATTCATTTCCTAATACCGCTGATCCTAACCCCATGTCTAACTGCTGATAATAACCACAGGTCTTTCTCTAAAGACCTGCTTTCAAACGTCATGAACACAAAGCCTCCTGAAACAATGGCTAGAAGTGCAACTGAAACAGGTAGAAAGACGAGCCTCTCTGCAATATCGCAGACAGAGAACGCAGCAGGACGGAGGACCTGAAGTTCCAGTTTTGCTTCCCCCCTAGGCTTTCGTTCTCACCACTTAGCCACTGGTCTCAGTGGTCTTACGTGACTATAGAAAAACAAAACCATGATTGTTTTCTTTGAACGTGCTGAAAATAGGGTCAGTAATCCGATCTGCGACAAAGAACTGTTTTTACGGCATCTTCATGATCTTCTACTCGCGAGCAGAGTGACTCTGAATGAATCGTCTACATAATAACTGGACATTTTCTGCCCACTGAAATATTTTGTTGCAACAATGGATGTCGCTATACTTATTCGAATACATTTATTTCGCAACCAAACCCATTTATAGAAGTCAGAAAAGCCTTCTCACTGAATCGGACGGTGACGTAAAAGGCTAGCTGAATATTCAATTGGTCAGCTTGGATAAAGTCAAGATGTTTTGCTTTAGCAACTCATTAAAGGATAACAAATTGTAAAATCAAATGTGATGAATATTTTTTTTATCATTTCAACAACACTCAGGTAACATTTAAAAATGCAATTTATGAAGGTTGGGTCTTCACACACGCCATGTATGATCCCAGCTAAATGCTTCCATTTCGATTCACTTAAGTCGAGGTTAGTCTTTCAAGTAAGGCTTAAGCTTGAAATTAGGTTAAAAGGACATTATAGGATAAAAAAAAACAACAAAAAGCGGAAATACAAAACTCTGAACTACCGTGCCTTTTTGCATATCAAAAAGTTGTGAACTCCTGCTAACCCAGACTCCCAAAGACCTTTAGACATGCTTCAGTCAAGTTTTCCACACTCTTCTTGTCACAATGTCCTCACTACCCTGTGAACTTCATCATCTTGGTCACCAGAATGTGCGGTCGCTTTTATGCAGTGTCAAAAGTGTAGAGAAATAAATATCACATCAGTAAATATCAATAATCAGTTGTAATTGCAGGATAAAAAATTTCATATCACTTGATTGGTAACAATGATGTTACCTAATCTCGCAATACTCTCTTCAGACTGTCTGCACTGGTGAAGGAGATTCTCTCACCTCAACATGCTCAATGCTTAAGGAGGCTGATACGTCAGAAGAGGTGTATTTATTTTTTTGTTTAATTTGATTACTAATTATTATTATTCGATTAATATAATCATTGAACACTTGGAGGCACTCATGGTGCACCATCTGTGCATTGAGAATTATACCACTCTGCCTACAAAAACTATTCACCTGCAAGGGGACTTTATTCTTTTTATTGCTTTTACAAAACAACAATGATCAACAAAACTTTGATTTTTTTGACAAAATTACAAAAAATAAATAAATAAAAACTGTCAAAGTGAAAACTGATGTCTGCAAATTCACAAAATATGTAGTATAAAATAACTGATTACATAAAATGTCACCCCCTTCCAGACAGTATTTAGCAAGTACTGACTTGACACCCAAGACCTTAGGTGTCAACCAGACTTGCACGTCTGGGCGCTGCCATTTTTCACGCTGCATTATGTTGCCACCACCGTGTTTCACAGTGGGGATTAGCTTTGTGGTGATCTGCAGTGGTTGGTGCCTGCCAAATATTGGCATCTTTTCTGGTGGCCAAAGAGCTCCATTTTGAAGAACTTTCTTCTACTCCACCATGGAGTGTGTAAGTGATGCCCTTCATCTCCATTAAGGGCATCACTTAATGGAGATGCCATTAAGTGATGGCATCTCTTCACTTAATGGAAGAGATGCACAGAATGAGTTTAATTCTGTGCTAGCACTCACAGAATTAAACTCATTCTGTGAGTGCTAGCACCAACTGGTTGGACCTCTGTTGAATAAAATCAAGCTTTTATGTTGGCATTAAAATTAATTTTTAGTTTTTTGTTAAAAAAAGCTAAATTATGTTGATAAAGATTAGTTACCAAATAAAAAAGATCGAAAGACAAATCAAGAGAAACAATTTTTAAGCCTTTTTAAATGAATTAACAGTTAGTCAACTTGGATAAAGTCAAGATGTTTTGCTTTAGCAACTCATGAAAGGATAACAAATTGTAAAATTAAATGTGATTATTTTTTATCATTTCAACACCAAAGTAACATTTAATTCATTTAATTCTAAATGAATTAACAGGAAGGTGACATTTCTACCTTTAGCCCAACATAATGCAATAGTGATGAATCAGAAATGACACACAGTAGACATGACGTTACAGGATGTTGATGATGAGATTTCACAAAAACGCAAACCTTTCTTCATATTACGAACCACAATTTAGAGTCTCAGACTCGCATGTCAAGATAAATAACTGCGGTCCAGCAACTCAAGATCTGACAACTGGCCAGTGTTCATCCCCTCCAAACTGGGGCAAAAGAAATTGCTGTGTAAGTGATAACATCCTCATTAACTGGAAAAGGATCATATACTGAATACATTACAACTTCCACTCAGTAGCTCTGTGTGTAGGTTATATTTTCTCTGATATCTCCAAAGGAGGCCAGAAAATATTTGGAATCTGGGATAGCTTAATTTAATACCCTTTGAGATGACCGTCATAATTACTCTAATGAATAATTTCCCATGTTATCTAAAGACACAGATGAGCCTTAGGAGAATGAACGGAGACCTACTTTAACCCAATTTGTTCAGGCCTTCACAACTCGAAGGTTACGGAGATGCCTCGGGTCCCCCAGAGACTGATAGAAGCTTGGCAAAAGGCAGTTCCTCCTTCAAAGGTTACGTTCTCACTACCACACATCGAGATAATCAATAAGCGTGTTTATGTTCTGGCCTTTTGCGCGAGCAGCTAATCGTTGCTCCTGTATTTCACTCTGTCTTGAAATGTTGGCCTGTGGGGGGAAATATGTAAACAGCTGTGACGCTTAAACCAACGCAGCATAACAAACACGGGGCTGACATAAAATGATGACAAACATAATTTTATTAATTTTCCATAAACCCATTAATACAAAAGTCACAGCCAGAACCAGTACATTGCCACAGGCCCTAGACGCAGAAGTCTTACGCTTACTCAACCGTAAAGCTAGACAACAAGAAAAACAAACTGGTTGCCATTAGCAACCACATGAAAACGGCTTCCTAAGACGTGTTTCTGCCAGGTGAATAATGCGCGCTTCTCGACAGACCGCAGACTTTCATGAACTACCTGCTTGAGATTCTGAAAGCCACTTCCTGGATACATAAAGACAGACAGCAGTGCTGCTGAAATGTGCAACAAGACAATATCCTGTGAGGTGAGCTCGCCGCAGCCGTCAGGCGACGCCGAATCTCGATCGACGCGAAGGACGTCAAGAGAGTTTGCAATTCGAAATGTACCAATCGCTTTAAAAGAACAGTGGCGTAGGCAGAGCAGGAGGAAAACCAACTAGTTAGCATAAGTAAAACATTGTTTTTGACCAGCAATCTGTCCACATTTACCTTTTTACAGTGGAATCCATGTGCGACAGCCGGAGTTCAGTCATTTGGTTTAATAACAGTTGAGAACGCAGGGAGAGCTGCAGCAGGATGAACAGGTCCACTGACTGCTGACAGAGTTTGCCTAAATATTTGCATAATGTTGCACCATCTATACTGACTCACTTTGAAATAGCAAGGCGAGTTCATCCAATATGTTTTGTCGTGCAACTCTTCCCATCAAAAAATGCAGAAAGCTAAAACCAGTCTCCATTTGTGACAGAGAAAATATGCATTAAAAAATAGAAGAAGCCAGTTCACATCAGGTTGCTTCAACAAGATGTTGCATAACCTCTGAGTGTGAGGTAGAAGTTAGATTTTTTTGGACTGCTCAGGGAGGCAACAGCATCAGACACTCAAAGTTTGTGGCCGGACAGATAATAAAAACAACAAAGAAAGATTTTGTGGCATTTGTTCTGATTTTTATCTTTAAACTTCTGATGCCGTGCAACAATTATATATGAACATACTAAAAAAAAAAAAAAAATCTGTTGGTCAATTCAGTTTGTTTTTCAAAAAATATTTTACTCCAAGGAAAGGACTGCCTTGGCAACTCGCGGCTTCTGTGGACGTCTGTGATGTTTCTATTTTAACGTGGAACACATAAGTACTATATAAACATTATTGTAAGATAAAATTCAAGATTTCAGCTACTTTTTAAAACCTTAAGATAATTACGAAAGGATTTTAAGACCTATATCTCCACAAAAATTTACAAAATCCATCCAGCCAACTGGCGATAAGTTTCACTTATCCAAGATAAATGCAAAGAAGCTAGCTAGCAAGTGAAAGTATATTAGCAGCTAGTTAGCAGCAGAGTGTGAAAAACCTTTGCCTCATAGAAAAGTACAATGAGAAAAAAAAAAAAAAAGAAAAACATAGAATATAGGAAATTAAATTGTCCGGCAAGACCAAATTTAAGACATGTAATTAATGTATTTAATGCCAACTTGCTTTTTAAAATGAATTTAAGTCATTTTAAGACTTCAACTTTAAATAAATGGGATATTCCACACACTGGTAAAAATAAAAAATAAAAAATAAAAACTTGATAAATACTTTCAATGCAAACACATGATGTATGTAAATCAGCATATTGCATATAAACAAAAAGGGGAAAGGCTCATCTAACTAATATTTTCTACCTCAACAAAACCCAGCTTCATTACCTCTTTCAGAGTTTAAAAGGGTAAAAATACAAGAATGTTTTACAGTCCATTACCGACAGAGTAATAAAGTACTGGTGTTCACCCTGCTTGACTTTAAAGCCATTTATAATATGCATTTAGCATTTTCTTCACAGGGGTTTCTAATAAAGCATAGTAATGTTACGGGGCAAGTGCATAACTCCACAAAATGTTGAGTTCCAGTACTAACAAACAATGAAGGTTGTGTCTTTTGAACCCATTCGAGCAAAACAATAAAAATATAAAGCCCTGAAGATAGATATAACGATCTAGGTCAGCCCCATGGCTGCCTAGCAAAGGAAGAAGCAGCAGAACAATGGCACACTAGATACAGGCAATAGCAACATACAAATAAATATATATGGAAAAAAAAAAACTCCTTAAAAAAAATCTCTCAGTGAACATGTTTAAAAGAGGATGCTCCAGCCATAAATGAAGAACTGGACCAGCAATCTGACACATTTGCTTGTTTGTTCTTTTTCTTCTATGAGGGTGAAACAGACTGAGGGAGAGCAATACGATTTGCCAAGATTCAATAACCAGGTCAGACATATTCAGGTCAGAGCTATGCATCCATGCAGACATCGCAGCAATTTCCCTGCTTCCATCCTGAGGAAGGCTGAGAAGAACAAGATTTCTCCTAATTGCCTCGTCATCGGATCTGACCATTAAACACGGTTTCAAGCAGCCTGCAAACACATCAGTCTCAAAAATTATGATTATTGTTTTTTTAATTGTACTGTACTATTAAAAGATCCCATTAAAACAATAACTGAAGTATTCATGATAATCTCAGCCGGAAACATCAACCAAAGTACTATTAGATTGTATTCGTTTCATCAACTTGTGCGTCACATGAACGGTAATTAAACAGATCTGTATTGGGAATATTGTGACTAATTAAAAATGCGGCTAAACAAGATGGCAGAACTGAAATCACTGAAACTTCCCCATCATATTCCAAAGAAAAGTTTGTCATAATCATGCATCATCAGCAAGGATGGCAGAGGCAGTAACTACTTAGAAATTTTTGTCTGCAGGGAATTTGCCCCCGAAGCTGAAGCCGCCATTAAAACGCAAGTTACCGTGAATCCGTCGTCCTGACAGGACAGATGGATGGGATTTCTTCTCTGAAGCAGTAGTTCAACCACCTGGATTTACAGAGGAGGAGATCCATCATGACAAGAGAGCTATGAATCATTCATTTTCTCTCTCATATAATTTGGCACCTGTATTAGTGAAATGAGGATTCTTGTTTAATTTACCGAGCAAGCCTTTCGCAGCAGAAGGACAAAGAGCAAAAGAATTACAGGAGAAGTCATCAAACAAGTAAAAGCTGCACTAAAGAAACGAAAATGCCTCAGCTTTCAACACACAAACCTGTCTCTGTCAACAAAGGCACATGACTATGCAAAGTAGTTGTGCGTCACCTGCAGCTTTTACTTTCGACCTTCAGTGAATGTAACCGGTCGAAACCGGTCCTAAGATGAAATACGATGCATTAAAAAATTATTTAAACAAAAAATTATTTTAAAAAAATAAATTAAAAAAATCAGGCTACAGTCCCTACACCCAAGCAAAATATTACTGAACTCCAAAACCACCACCACTCTTCAGTGTGGAAGCTGTTACTGCTGGAAAAAGCCTCTGCGGAAAGTTGAATGTTTCAAGAGTCAATTAAATTAGAGGAAACGCAGAAAGTAGAAAAACATACTATGTCTTATAAAGAAGAAGTTATTTTGGTTTTTCCAAATTAAATGCCTCTGTCCCACAATATGGAGGATTTTACTGTATTTGTGTTTTCTATTAACCAGAAAGAGAAAAGATCTTAAAGCTGGACCCATTTTTTTTCCCCAAGCAAACATTTTTGAAGTCTGACAGTAGAGAAAATAAGTAAATGTTAATTATTTAGAAACACACTGAAATCACCATGTTTAGGTTTCACAAAAACTGCAAAACAGCAGCAAAATCTCACACCACTCGACAAAAAAATAATGACATGTTTTCAACAGGATAATAAAGTGACATGATCACTCAGCTCGACATAGATCATCCCTTCTTCAGTGTCTATTTCAGGATGTACACAGTCACCCGGAGTGGGTTCAAAGATTTATCACGACATCGGACTGCTGTGACACAGCAAAAGAACGTGCTTCTCTGTGTGTCTTTATTACAGGCCCAATGATTCATTGGGCCTTGTTTTCTAAAGTAATTTACAAGCAGAGAGTGGCTAAAATACAAAAAAAAAAAACTTTATGGCACAGTGGCTAACCACCCCAGAGCTCAGTTTGGCACATGTTGATAAACTAGAGCCTGTATTCATTAGCCATGCGAACAATATGAGATGTTTAGACACAGATGAGCTACCAGTGGTTTAGCTTGTGAAGTTTGATGGACTTTGAAACAAGGTCGTAAAGCAAATTTGCCTGACTACACCATGTTACGTACCACTAAATACACAGTTTTATTTAAATGTTACACTTGGATCAAATAGGGTGGCACAACTGTTGAAAATGTATTATGACTGCCATTTCATTGTGGCCTGTAATAAAACTGCAAAGGACTATATTAAGCCTCTTGCATGGAGTTCTACTGTAGCAAATACAATGTTGTTGTTGCCCTCCTTTGAGCTCAAGAGCTACTTTGAACAGAGTATCTGCAGGTATCAGCAAATCAAATTTGCTGATACCCAGAAAATATATACGTAAATAAATATGGGGGGTAGTTAGGGGAAATGGCTACATTTACAAACAAGCATAGAAAAACTGTGGACTCAGATTTGTGGCCATGATAGAAGGAAAAAAAGAAAAAAAAAATAGTTAGCTACCGGTAGCCTCAAATGCCTAGAGTTACAGAACGCAAGATGTTTGCGTGCAAGTCAAAGTTTTTGGCTGACAGAAAATTTCCACAAGAAAAACAAAACAAAACAAAAAAACTGCATGACAAAATTTAAGGCCTGTAATTGACCTTCTAAAAGCTAACTTACTTTTTTAAATGAATTTAAGACATTTTAAGGCATTTATTTTAAGTCGCATAAATGTAAGACTTTTTAATGGTGTGCAGACACCCTGTCTTAAGTTCACACCTTGCCTTTGAAAGGAAACCACAGAAAAACCTCCTCTGACTTCAACTGTATTAAATGTTAAATACCATGCAAAGATGTTTTGCAGGCACTATAATATTTTCTGAGGGAATGATAATGCACTTAAGATTACTTTCTCATTTTGACAAGAGGCCACCGTAGCTTGTCTGTTTTCTTGAATCGGGTGTCCTTGTTTCTTGTCAAGTAATGTTTAACTGAGCAATGTGATTGCTAAAAGAGAAACCAGGTCAGAATTGACAATAAATTAACTATACTGCTATCAAGTATGACCACAGCTGATAACACTAATGAAATGACTGGTCTGCCTTTCGTACCTTGTCATTTATGACTCAAGGACCTGGATCCCAGTGGTTGCCCTTTGTCAGATCCAACAGGTTGATTACCTGATAAAAGAAAAGATTAGGCAAAAGTCAGAAAGACAACATTTAAAACTCCAATAAGTTACTTTTTTTAAAACTTATTTGATAAGACATTTGCACCATTAATGTCTGTATACAAGCAGAAATCATAGAAGTGATTTGAAACTTACAAGCTGCAAACTTGAACCTACTTTCTGTACCATGTGTGAAAATAGACGCTTTAGAAAATAATTTCTGTTATTTATAGGTTGTCGCTTTTATTAGTCATCTGTTCTAAAAGCTAATGTGGTTGCAACGTCCAACCTGGATCAGTCTGTGGCCATGTCTGGGTTGAGCGCTTTTGATGAAGATAGAACTCTTAAAACAAAAAAATTTTAGAAACATGAAAAGATCTTACTTCTCAAGTCAAAACACTTAAGATTTTCTGTTTGTAATTTGTCTTTTGCATTTGGAGTTCTTATGGAGGCGTGTTGTTCGCGATTGTAAAAGAGGTCTTGATCTCAATCGGACTTTATCTGATTAAATAAAATAATAAATGCACAACAGCATTGTATGTGCACTTTCAGAATCAACCTAAAGGAAAACAATCTTACAAAAATTGTTGACCTGAAACGATTAATCAGTTATTGAAATAATCTGTTAATCATCAACTGGAGTATGCACACTAAAAAAAAGGCCATTTGGTGAGGAAAACTTATTCAAGCAGTAAATATATACATTTTGCATTTAAGATAAAAGCACCGTTGTCTATAAGTATATTTTTGCCAAAACGCCTCAAGTTGTATCGTTTTAGCTTCACCTGGTCCAGATTTACTGAAGGAATGCTATGGCGTTTCATTTTAGGCCATAAAATGTTTATTTCCTTATTGAAAAGATGAATTGGATTATTTTTTGGATTAGCATCTTCTAATGCATTCTAACATTGTATAAAAAACCAGTTTAAACACTTAAATGAACAATTAGTAGAACATCCCCCTTTTTTTTAAAAAATCCAATCAATTGCCACAATTGATGGGTTAATCGATTACTAAAATAATCATTGGTTGCAGCCCTTAAAAAAACACAATTAGCTAAAAAGACGAGATCAGCTCTGTTGTGTTCCTCAACAAAAGGGAGGGAGAGGCTGGACGAAGCGGCAGCAGAAAGAGAGAGAATGGCATGAAGGAGGAAACATTTTTGACTTATTCATAGAGGCTCCCGATTGGCTCCAAACACATTGGACTGCACTGACACTCATTAGTCTCTGCCCCACTTCCTCTGGGGTGCCTTTATCCTCGTCACGTCCATTTGGGATACCGAGTCTCCACAAAGAAAACTTCCATCCATCACACACGGAGGAAGAAAGAGAGAGAAGCTCCCATTTCAAGCTGAAGGGGGCCGACAGGAGAGATAGGGGGGGGTGTTGGGTGTAATGGCTCTGGATTTTCTTTCTCCTCTTTTATTCCCTTTGATTCAGCACCACTGCAGTCCAAGAAACTGAAAATGGCTGAGAGAAGGAAATCACCTGAAAGACCAGAGCGGAAGCACGGCAAACGGGGAGAAATTTATTTGTGTAGAGCTGCATCACTTAGCATAGAAATGCTAATATTTATATAAGCTTTCAATTGCCCGATAGGTATTTCTATTTCACTTTCAAGCACAATCACCTTAGTACTGTGGGGGGGGGGGTTTAATTCGTGTTATCACTTTTTTTCCTTAGCAATAATGTTTCAGAAACTACAGTGTTAGCTTCTCTTGCGAGGCAACCAGCAAAATGTTTACTCCTATTATGATGTGGTCTGTTGACAATTGTGTTTTTAATATAGTTTACTAAAGATTCAGTTAATTGTTTACAGACGATTGTTTTTGAATTGCCAACTAATTTTGAGCCTCGTAAAATTTAATGAGTAGGAGTTTCAACTCCCAAGATAAAGATCTTTGGGGAGATCGGGGTCCAGAGCAACAACTGAAAGGCAAGAAGCTTTTCAGTTTCCGACACTCTCTATCACTGTGAATGTTATTCAAAAGGCAAAAATAATAATTGAAAAAAGAAAATCAGAGTCATGCATGCGATTGTTAAAAACTTGTTACCAAATACTTGCATAAGCCATTAAAGGTTGCACCCAAAAATAACACCAAATATTAACATCTGGTATCGGTGGATGGATTTTTATCAGATTTAGTTTGTTTAAAAAGAAAAAAACAGTGATTTTGATAAAGCTGCAAGGTGATAACACAAAATTCAAATATGCATATAAATTCAGACAGTCTGCTATAAATGAGCAATGCCGTATAAAACTTTGCAATTGGCAGCACCATAAAACCCACCGTTGACAAGCGAGTGTTTTATTACAAAAAAGATACAGCGACTAATGTTTACACTATTGGCAGCAATAATGTCATTCTGAGAAAACTGTCTGTGCTTGATGAGACGAAGTACAAAACCTGACCTGTGGTAACCCAACAACTCAAGCAAACAGACTGAATTGCATTTCTGTGGGACCGAAACAATTAATTGGGTTAATCGTGATTAATCGATTATTGAAATCGTCAACTAATTCGGTAATCAATTGTTAACTGGAGAATCAAAAAAGGTCATTTGGAGGGGGGGGGGAAAAAGAACTTATTTAGAGCATAAATTAAGCCAAAATTGTAAAAAAAAAAAAACTGTACATTTTGAAATTAAGATAAAACACCTTTGTATTCAATATGTTTTCGCCAAAACTTACTAAAGGAATGTTATGGATTGCATTTTAGGCAAAACAATTGTTTTTGAGGAATTGATTTGTTTATGTGCATCTTTTAATGCATTTCTAATACTGTACAAAAAAAGCTTAAGCAGTTAAGCAAAAAAATTCTGTAGAATGTGAGAATTTTTTAAAATCAGATTGTTAGAATAATTGATAGATTAATCTAATAATAAAATAGTCATTAGCTACCTTTTTGTATAAAGTGATAAATGCAGTTGTTTTAAGTGGCATCTGTCCATACTGACAAAGTAATCTACCACCATCGATTTGATTTTCAGTACTCCAAACAGCAAATGCAACATTACATAAATGCAATATTTGACTAAACACTCCTAATTATCTGACAGCAGCCCGTAAACAACATCACACTTATTTACTGTGTGGAAATATTCCGACAGTAATGTCCAGTGGATATTACAACAGATTTCTTCTCACTACGTTTACTTCCAAGAACTTCTCTTCCCCCATGTGGTAAACAAAAACCCTTTCAAAATCCTTCCATTACGCAAGTGAGAACGCAAGTTCCTCTAAAAATGTCATATCATTCCGCAGACAAATTGAGACCATATTTCCACCCGTATGTTTAGTGTGTGGTCAGTCGGAAATATTTCTTCTGTAGGTTGTTTTAACCATTAAACACCTAGCATGACAGAAGCACGGCTTGATTTTTTTTTTTTTTGTTTCTTTTTTATCAACAGAGCTGCTGATGAGAGTCGACGAGGTGCAGACAGATGCTCTGCTAAGTGGGTCACATGCACAGAGTAATCACTTGGGGGGATGGGGGGTGAAGACTGAATGCACAGATGTTTCAACCCAATATGTCAGAAGTATGTAAATCTACATATTTACACTGATTACGAGTCAAGTCGCATTCTCACTGAGCGTATTATGGAGCAAATATCTATCATATTTAACAGCATGTACATATAAGCATCAATGCGTGTTATAATTTTAACTTTTTTTATAACATAAATCACAAATCCTTCAGGCGTCACATCAGCTGAGGCTCTCTGGTGTTTATGTGGCATAATTAAAGAGGATTATAAATATTTCTTGATGGGATTTATTTACAACAAGAGCAAAACAAGACAAGAAAACACCATGTATCATAATTTAGGTCAGTCCGGTTGAAAATTAGCTTCAATTGGAAACGGTTGCTCTGAAAGCAGTATCTCCAGTTACTATACCAATTTGTCCTAATCCTTGGTATGCAACCGCCGCGCCAACATTTAACGCCTAATCCAAAGTAATTGGCGACAAATCCTTGGGAACAATTAGCTTCACAGGAGGATACAAAATATGCGGATGACAGTCATTCGCCATTCCGGTTTTCTCTTAGCCGAACCGGTCATGCCGGTTTGAATGAAAGATCGGAAATGGTCGTCAGAGATTATACTATTATAACATAATATAATATATTGCAGAGATTCGAGTCAAGGCCAAAGATCAAGATAAGTTGGGGGAAAAAAAAAGAAAGAAAAAAACGTATAACCAGGATACGTATGAAGTTAATTACAGAAAATAATCCATACAAAAGTCAGTGAATTAAAAACAGGAAGTGACAGAAATAGCTTTTTCTTATCGCTGCTGTAATTAAATGAGAACAAATGTTCTCATTTAACATTTGTACCTTGTAGTACCTTCTACTCTACATCTGCTGTGAAAACATAACTACATGGTTGGGAAAACGTTTTTTTTCCATTTACGCATTGTGGCAACAACTTTGATGTGGAGCGCTTGTGAAAAAGGGTTTCAGTTTACATCTTCAAGGCATTGTTTAGATGATAGCTGAACTATGACCTCCAAAGTTAGTTGAAAGGCACTTATCCCAAATTCTGAGTGAATTTCTGACCAAACGGCTGTACAGATAATTAAAGAGGAGCGGCCAAAGCAAAGGAGGTGGATTAGCAGCGGTAGGCAAGAACTGATTGTGTCATCCGGGATATTTTAGAGTGGAATATCCTCTCTGCTGCCCCAGTGTCAATTTGTTAGCAAGTCATGACAATCATGAGACATACAGCAAGAGTCTCATGTTGCTATTTGAGACTGTTAGAATCTCATACAGCAAGAATCCTCTTCAAATACGTTGCGAGAGTGACTGCTACTGGAGACTGTTCCTGCCCACAGCATCTTTAAGGATGGTTTGGATGATATTAGTTTGGACAACATAATAATTTCTCCTTTGGGAAAAATAATTATAATAGTATTTTGGAATTGAATTTCTTAACATTTTTTAAACGTACTTCACATGCATTATGTTGGTCCATAACCTAAAACTTCATATATTAAAGTTTTGTACATTAAAGGTGACAAACTGTGAAAGTTTTGAAGGGTTAGAAATACTTTTGCAAATCACTGCATGTGTCAAAAAAATGCATGTTTCTTTATAACATTAGATCAAGAGTGAAAGTAAATCACATGTGAATTTTACCATAAAAGCAACAAAGATTGAAGGGGTTTTTTTAAACCTCAAGTATATATATATATTTTTTTAGTGTCAGCCCACCACAACATTCAATCACCAGCCAAAAATCGACAAAGTGTGAATTTAGTCACTTTTATTTGGAAAAGCTCATTTCTCATTTCGTTTACATGTGAAATTGACTTGCTGGAGAGGAAATGAGAACTCACGCAGTCCCCCACAGGTGGGCATCTTTAAGAAGTAGTAAAAGAACTTCCTTCTTTGGGATATAATGTCCCTTTACAAACATCCAGAGCCACAGCGATGGCAAAGAAAAGCACAAAGCACAATGTTACCGGCCCAAAAGCAACACTGAACAGCAACACAAAGTCCAGAAATCTGAACCGGGCTCCCATTTCCCACTGCTTTACGGATTCGGGATGATCAAGAACTGTACCGATAAAGGCGGTAAAGCTGCCAGTCAGCAGGATTTTAAAACAATAGAACCTCCAAGTCAAAGCAGGGAAGAGTTAGAAAGAGCCTTTAAAACTAAAAGCTCTCAAATGCAGCTGACATTATTAGTCAAGGCTTTTAAATCTCCATCTTTGGAGAATGGAAAAGCCACCTCAGGAGAAATAACAAGGCAGGACGTGAAAACGAGATTAAATGTAGCCGGGGAAGACGTTTGCCTTCTTTAAGATGCAGTAAACGATCACAGCTCAATACAAGTCCAAGTGAATGCTTGTTATATGGCATGAGCATTTTTTAAATTATTATTATAAATCATCTGATGAGTTGGAAAGTGAGAGGAGTGTGTCTAAAGTTGAATCTGGTGAAAGGGGTAGATTACCATCAACTATGAACATCTGCTGTACAATCTGCATGAGATAAGTGGAAGGCATATTTTCTAACAGTGCTTGTAAAAAATAAAGTATCTTTTAGAGCAGCACCATTATCTCACACTAAAAAAATGTGAACGGTAATGCCGCGTGTTAGGAAACAACACAATGTTTGGCGAATCCTGCTGCTAATACTTTGTACAACCTAATTTTGGCATTTGGACAACACTTTGTCTTACATTTCTTTCGGGGGAAGCTTACAGAGATGGATGTTTGGACAAACTCTCTCCCCGATTCGGCTATTTGTGTTGAATAATTACACTTCTGAAGGAGCCAATAATGACCCATTTTCAGTCTACTTTCAGAGTTCACTGGGTTTTTATTTAAAATCAAATCTGCTTCATGATTCCTTTGACTGGAAGGACAAAAACAAATAAATAGATTTAAAAAGAAAAACTTCCACAGAATTTTATTTAGCAAAAAATGCTTGGCACTAGAAGTGGAAGACATTTAAAATATTCAAAAATAAAAACACAACAATAATAAATATAAAAAGCACACACAACTGAAACTCTAAATAAAAAGGATTATGATGTAAAATGTTAAATCAAAATGGAAGTTGCAGATCTCATTTTAATTGCTCACGTCATTAATTGTTTAGCACTTACTAAAGTTCCTTCATTTTTTTTTGAAACAACCAAACATCCATGTGCATGGTGTGTTATGGTTGTTATGGAGACTTTACCACAGATTTTTATTTTATTTTTTTACATTTTTCTGCTTACTTTGTGTGGTAGTCAACTAAACTCTAGTGGTAAGATAAAAAGGCTTCCATGTCATTTGTGTCACATTCAAAATGTCATGAAATACTAATTAGAAGTTTTTAGAAACTCCTAAAAAAAAAACACACACACACACAATTAAAAAAAGGTGATGCACAAAAAGCTTCAGTTTTGAATTTTGTAGGCTTTCTTTGGCACAACCCATTTGTACCAGAGGTTGATTTCTACCCATTGCTAGATTACGAGGAGAAGCTGATAGCTCTGTTTACATTCGAGCTGGGGAGGCCTCTGAAGCCTCATAAGATACAGCATCTGTTTACAACATGACAACACAGCCGTCAAATTAGGAGCGTGAGGCTGAAGGCAGCCAAATCCGGGTTTTTTTTTGTTTGTTTGTTTTTTTTCCCTCAGAGACAATCCCCTGATCTAAATGCAGACAACGTTGCTATCTTGTCACACAACAACACTCTCCCCTTTGACAACCACCACCTTTGTCTGTCAGCACAGTCAGCTCTCGTGCGTTTTGATAAATGAAATAATCCCCGCAGACAGAACAGAAACGTGGGTGATTCACAACACAGCTGGCCTAGCTCCGATCTAGAGGTTAATTGTATGTTGTAAATATACATGTGCTCCCAAATGGCCGATTATGCCATTGGATCGATTACATTTTTGTGGAAATACTCAAATATTTGTTGGGGGGTCTTTTGGGGGGGTCTTTTATTCTGAATTTTTGTAATCTTGGTTCCCAGTTTTCACCCGTTTCATTTTTTTTTTTTTTAAACGCAGCATACGTCTGCACCATTATAGACCCTCACGAGACATCATGAGCAACAAATTTAGTGCCATTGGAGGGGAAATACTTTGTTCTGACGTGCAACTCTGCATCCACTTTCATTTTTGGTTGTCAACAGATCAAAATGGTGTAATCGCTGACCAAAGTGTGCAAAAATGTTAGCATGGGGCCCCACACGTAGAAGCAACAACTTATCTTACACCAGGTCAACTTGTTCAGGATGGTGGCGGATCCGTCATGCTGTGGGTCTGCTTCTCTCTCTAAAACACTGCTAGGGTGTGGGATATCAACCAATTTTAAATAAGAAAACTGGAAATGAGCCATCACTGTATGATAAGATAAAACTTGTGTACAAAAAAATAAATAAATCACTGAGACTACTACAACAGACAAATGCCTTTTAAGGTCTTTTACAGATCCTCATCTGAGAGCAAATAAATGTGGTCGGCTTTGAAGATGGCTTTCAGCTCAGATTATAGACAGAAATGATGGCAAGAGGCAGCTGATAACTGTTAATAATAATAATAATAATAATAAAATAACTCAGCCTCCACATTATGAGTTTCAGTTCACTTTTTCTTGCCTGATTTAAATACAGACACAAGCACCGTCGTTTTAATAAATCGCGGTTCAATTTAAAGACTATTGTCTTAAAAGACTAATGTCGTTAAATTGCAAGACATTAGTGACAGCAGTGAAACTTCAGGACCTGTAGGGAGCAGCCATGCTGATGCTGGTATTAAATTGTAGCGAGAATTAATAATACAGTCCAAAACCTACGGTTCTTTTCCCACCAGAAATAAGCTCACGTCCATTTAAAAAGTGTACGCCAACAATATCAATACGTTATAAAACAGTTTAGGGTGAAATTGGGCTGAATTAATGCAGAAGACTGAAGTCGGACAGTATCAGAATGGCACTACAGAACGCTACAGTCAAGCTAGCGATAATGTTAGCATGGGGCCCCACAACTTGCGCAAACAAAGACACTTACCTCAATTCCCGTCGAGCCTTCCCGTCATTTATCGGTGTCCGTGTCGTGGGGGGAAAGGTGCCAATATCCGGAAAATGTTTTCGAGAATTACGTCGCGGGCAAGCTGGGCAGTTTTCAGTTACGAGTTTGCCCCGGGCTAGCAGCTAGCTAGCGGTGCCCACTTAAAGAGCAACTTGAAGCTGGCCCACTGCGCACATTTCTTCTCAATCAGCCGTCCTCAAGTTCTTCAGCTGTTCTCGCACTTTTAGGTGTTTTCCTCCCCAAATGACTCTCAGACGGGTTCGAGACCAAACCACTCGAGCGAATTAAAGACGCGGAACATCAAAAAAAAAAAAATCCAAGATGTCCACGACAATCACTGAGGAAATACAAAAGGTAAAAAAAAAAAATGCGTACGACCTCCGGGCTGAGTGAAACGTTTTCCTCTAAAGCGTGCCGCACCCAGATGTTTTCGCTCATAATTTCCTTGTGTTTAATCATTGGCCATGGTCGCGGCTGTAAGGCAGTCGCTCGGAGCTACATGGAGGCTGGTAGGAGTCCAGATGATGAGGTGAGTTTCGTCTCCGCGACCTTTACGTGGAGGAGGCGGCGGCTGTCCGCCAGAAGTCGCTTTTCCAGCTTCACTCGGTGATGCTTTCACTGTCTCACCCAGAGTGCGTGTTTGTCATGATCCCCGCGTTCCGCCCGAATGTATCCTTCCTTTCGCAATACGGACCCACGCTGACTAAATGCAGCAAGTGTGTGTGTGCGCCCCGCTGTGAACGATGTTTTAAAATCCCGTTTCCCAAATGTACAAAAGGTGTTTGTGCCATTATTGTGACGCGACTTCGAACACCGGTAGTGTGTTGGCGCCCCCTGCTGGACATTCCGTGTATCGTCTTTAATAAACATGAACTTGTGCTTATATACTGCAGTTCTCTAAACAGATTTTGCTCTATTCCTAGTGCCTGTCAACATTGGTTATATGTAAAAATGTAGAGTTTAAGGATGCTTTATGCATTTCTTGTTCCATAGAGTTATTTTGTGGTTTTTATCCTTGCATTTATGTGATTTAACCTGCCAATGGAACGAGATACGAAAACAAGCCACTAGGCTATAATGTATTTACATGTAAATATTCATTAAAATGTACTGCCCCATTTTGAAAAAATAAAATCAATTTGAACCTCTGAAACACACTAAACTGCCTCATCATTCTTGATCTTTAACATCTAACAAAGTGTCTTTCAGTCATATTTCTTACACTCAAGCACACTTTTATTTTTTAATATCATAGAACACATTTTCACATTGAAATGGTTCCATATCTCTTTTATGTTAATTTTACATTTAAAAAATGCTTCTGCTATGATGTTTTCGTATCAGTCAGTCCTTTGCACTGAAAGAAAGCATCCTGGCACGGCTCACGTCCAAGGAAGCTTTTCAGCATGTCCATCCCATCCACCGTGCCTCCAGCTTCTAGTATCACCCTCCTGTACTCTTTCCCAACCTGACAAGACACGCGTGAAGACATTTTATACAATATAAGATCGAGTGCGAATCAGAATTAAGAAACAAGCCAACCAACTAACCTTTGGGTTCATAATGCCTACCTTTTTAAAACGACTGAAAAAAATGTCCATTGAGTAAACTTCGCTCCACAGATAGCTGTAGTACTGACCATCGTATCCTCCGGCCAAGTGGCTGAAACTGGCTGTCATATTGGTGCCTGCAGAAATCGCACATATATTTTTTGAAGAAAAGAACGACACAAAATAGTTTCACAAGAGATGGCTAGTCATGCCGAGTCATGAAAGTGATATAGCATTGTCCTGCACAAACATCATGGTCTTTTTCAAAGTTACAGACTTCTTATTGTCTTCTAATAGCTGGCAGCGGTTTGAGAGTTGGTTCTGAGACAATATTCAATCTGAACTGGCTCATCTTTAGTATGACCAACTCATACCAGTACCCCCACCTCCATCTAGCTTGTGTCTGACTCAAAATGGAGCTCTGTGCCCATTATTGATCCACCCACCGGACCATCCATTTGGTCCGTCAAGCGTCACTCTCATTTTATAAGTCAAGTCAAGTCAAAGTTCATAAAGCCTTTATGAACTTTAATAATGATAATTCTTGGCCCAGGCTACATGCTTCAGTTTATGTCTTGTTCAGTGGTGGTCAAGTTTCAGCCTTCCTTATGTTGGCCATGTCTCTTAGCTATGAACATCTCGTATTCCAGGAACATTGCAGTTATGGAATATGACAAGAGCTGGGACAAAATGGGTTCCTGATAGCTTCACACTTAAATCTTCTCAAATCTTTGGTAGTTAGTTTATGTCATTTTTTTTCCTCAACAAGTTTCTTGCAGGACTAGTGACCTGTCCAGGGTGTACCTGCCTCTTGTCCATTGACCGCTGGAGATAGATGAAGTTTCTTGCAACCCTGTTGACAACTTTAAAAAAAACTTGATGTTTCTCTAATCATTTTCCAATATCTTAGCAATTTTATGAGTGCTGTATATCTCAAAAGCTGAGAGACTTTTGGACATTTTTACTTTTCAGAGTCAAGGTAAGCATGGCTGAATAAGATAAGCTTACATAAGTCAGTGTTCACTCTAGTGCTATACAACTTTAACAATCTCACTGTTGTTAGCAGAACTGACCAGGTGTAGCTGGAATACCAAGGATGTCCTGGCAGTGCTGTGCAAAAACCTCAGCTGTATCTGCACTTGGACAGGAGTGAAGGGACTGGTCCACTTTACTGAGGACAACCTGCCGCAGGTTCATCAGACCTAAAAGCAACAACATCAAATTGAGAAAGATTGTAAGCATGCGCCTTGCAGAGAGGTGTAGGTTCCAGAGAATTCGGAGCGTCTGACCTGTGTTTGCTACTCTGGACGCAATCAGTTTGTCGAGCAAATCATCCGGGACTGGCCTCCCATCCTTGTAGTGGCTAGACATTCTTCTTAGTGGCTCCTTCTCCCAAACCCAGTTCTCCAGCATCTGGGACGGCACTTCCACAAAGTCTGTTTCCACCTGAGTACCGCTGAATTCTGAAAACGTGGTCTGCGTCAAACAAGCGCACAAATTCATCCTCTATTGCTGGAATAAAATCAATCCATGCACAGAATGCAACAATACTGAAGCTGCTAATTGTGGAATTTACACCTTGGAGCAGATCTCATGCATTATGTGGCCAAACTCGTGAAAATATGTCTCCACTTCATGGTGTTGGAGGAGGGAGGGCCAGCCTTTTCTCGGCTTTGTAAAGTTAGCCACCATACCGGCCACAGGAAGCCTGCGTTTTCCATCAGGTCCTCTGCATCCTGGCAGGAGGCCAAAGCAAGCAGCGTGGCCATACTTCCCTTCCCTAAAGTACACGCAAGTCAGCATTTACAAGACTAGAATCAGAAGCTCAAAAGGTTGCAGTTTGCTATGACAGAACTTAAGAGCATAAGGATAATTCAGCGTTTTTATAGGTTGACGTAGAAACCATCTTCACCTTGGGTGCAAGTCCAGGTAGAACTGTCCAATCTCCTCCCCCGTCTCAGAGTCGTGGGCTGAGTAAAGCTTGACATCTTCGTGCCAAATATGAGCGCCCTTGACCTCTTCAAAGGTGAGGCCCAGGAGCTCCTGGTAGATACCAAACAGCCCTTCTGTCACCACCTCCAGGGGGAAATACTCAATCAGTTTGTCTTTGTTTACAGCAAACTTGCACTGCTCCACTTGGTTCATGTAGTAGGGCAAGTCCCAGGCATTGATCTGCCCATCGAACTGGAAGCCCTTCATCAAGCACTCCCTCTTCTTCAGTGCAAGGATGTACTTTCGCTCCTTGATTCCAATGGGTTTTAATCTGTCGTAGAATGCATCTGCAAAAGATGGAAAGGTGAAAAGGTATAGCAGACTAACATCTATGTGTGCATGATAAATTTTCAGGACTCCAAGCAGTCAATTTGACAGTCTCCCCATGGTGTTTTGTGATCCGTACAAGTTTCTTGTGCAGCAAAAAAAACCCAAAAATAAAACAAAACAAACAAAAAAAAATAACCAAACACATATGACGCCCCCTACAGTTAAATGCAGATAACAATTGCTAGAGATCACGGATTCACTGTGAAATTTGGTGATATATTTGTCATGAAGTGAAGAAGTTACTGTGCTTATATTATCTTGCTTAAATATTTAAGCATCTCATCGTCTAAGCTGTAACTTCAAAAAATAATGGGGAGCATTTTTTTTCACCACATCCACTGATAAGTTACAAACTCTCCTATTTGGGGAAAAAAGACTGACTAAAATGCATGTAAAATTAACAAAAACCCACATGAATTATCTATCAAATGGAAGGCACTGATGTTTCCTGAGAACCAGATATCCATCTGTCCCTTATTTTCACTGTTCTTTTCTTTTTTTCCTTTTTTTCACAAATAAAAAAAAAAATCAGCAGAATTATGTTTTAGGGTTGTATTACAATATTGTTTTACGAGAAATTTTTGAATATCTAAGGTGTAATAAACATGTTTGCATTTGTATTAATTTCACTAGACCCATGTGTAACAGTGACGTGGGAACCAGTTAATCATCACTGGTGCACCCAGTAAGTCCTGCTCTCCGGAGACGCAATTTGATGTAGTCTCATTTCCCAGATGCCGGAGCCCTAAAAGTCGACTGTGTACCAACTGTACTCAACAAATATTATTGGTTGATATGCTGATAATCTCCTAGGGGCCCCTATAACAACAGTGTGGTTGCATTTTAAACATTGGCCTCATTTTGTCAACTCATAATAATAACTTAAAAAATATTTAAGCCTGACCTCATTTCATATAAGATACACATATAAGGCACAATTCTGCACATAATATTTCTGTCTGGTGTACAAAATATGAGCCAATGCAGATTTTTGTCATTTCTTTAACATATCAGTTTTGGACCGATAAGTAAAACTGGGCCAATGTTCATCTTGTTGTTGTTTGTGTAAGAAGAACATTGACATGCTGTGGAGGTTCTACCCTAAAGGTAACAATCATAAAACTCAATTCACACCTTAGTCCTACCCCTATGGTGTAAGACGACCATTTTTAGATATCTAGAATGTAATTAAGGATAGTAAGACGAAACCGAAACTATGTTAAAGTGGCTTGCCATAAATGGGCTCGTTGCACGTCAACTCCCGCGAGCGGGGAAAGGCTGGGTCTTATCCTGTGGACTGAACACGACATTTTACACTCGGTGCTTTCAGGGCTTGGTCAAGGTAACAACTAATGATGAACATCAATCCGAAGCCCCAACAAATAAGCTGGAGAAAGGTTATAAGATGGACGCCTCGTTATACATTCACAGATACGAAGGTGAGTTTTACTTTCTTTAAACTTTGTGGCTAACTTTAGCTTGTGCTAGGAGGCAACATTCTCGGACATTTTTCTTGCAAAAATGTCCGAGAATCTAAACATTTTTCATCCATTCTAAACGGACAATGTTTTTACGTAATTTTCCGGTTTATTACGTGCGTTTATTGTCGTTAGTGTCCGAGACCAAGTAACGGGGGAGATTACGTTCGGGCTTTTTGCTTCCGAAGCATGACGAAGCACAGCAACGCCATAGTTTGACAGTGGGGCAGCTCTGGTGTCGGAGTTCAGCTGACTGTTTAGGTTCAGAGTTGTTGCTTTTAGGAAAAATATGGCCGTGTTCCTTAAGGTCTCCGTGTTATTTCGTTTTATTAGTTTTGCGAAGCTTGTTTTGGGGCAGGGCGGTGTTTACAGCACTGTGTACAGGCTGTTGCTCGGCTGTCTTGACTCTCGGTCCCAACACAAAGCGGCTCCTTTACCTTCCTCTTGAGGCTGAAGAAGCTGATCCGGAGAAAGTGAAGGCTGCAAACTTTGCTGTGCGGCGTTAGCTTTAACTGGTAGAGACAAATATTTACAAGCCCCCGTCTTCTTAATAAAGCTTTGGAACCAACATCACTGCAAGAGTTTACGTTTCACGCAGTCGCTCAGCGCCATTTTTAGAGGCCAGAGACCAAAACAAGTTGACATCTATAGGGACCTTCAATTTCTAAACCAAACACTCTTGTAAATAAATGCTTTGCCTTGTGACCAACTGATACAAAAAAGTAGTAATTCATGCTATTACACGAGACACACTATTCTCTATTAAAATGTTATGTCATATTCAACATTTTAAATAATTTTAATATTAAATAAAAGGTTTTCTTCAATAGCTTCCAAAATGTGTGCCCCATTAACTCAAAATCAGTTTGAAATTGTTCTACTAGACTGTATAGATGAAGCACACTCATCTTTATTACATTTTAACACTTTTAATTTTTAAACAAATTTTATATTTAAAATGTAAAATATAAATATTTTATTATATTATATTTATTTATATTAAATATAAAATATATAAATATAAAATATACATCCCAAAATACATTTTGGGATGTATTTTGAAAAAATGTTCATAAAATGTATTACCTCAGATGATCATTACATTTGTTACCTGTAATTTTCAATTACATAAAACTTTAAGACAGGATCTCTTTCATTGCATGTTCACTTCTTACCTGAAATATGTTAAATACAACAAATATTTACTTAAAGTGTGATCTATTTCATAACATTTACTTGTCACCTTTATTGTTTACTCTGAACTGATTAATTACACATTAAATGTTTAAAGATGGTCTTTTTCATCTGATTTGATTGTTTGCATTAAATGTTTACTGCAAAATGTCTGATTATATAACTGTTTACTTTAATTACAAAAAAGGGTTATTTAAAAAATATAATCTTTCATTACATGTTTATTACCTGAAATATTTTAAATATCAAATTTTTACTTAAAATGTGATTCATTTCGTCACCTGTTTACATGCAACTTGAAGTGCTTGAATCAAACGTTTCATGAATGTTTACCACATTAAATTATGAACTGAGAGAAAACAGTAACTTCCAACTGTATACATATTTCAGCACAAATGGTTCAAATGTTCCTCTTTAGAGTGTGCAGCCTTGCTGAGCTCCTCTCCTGGGGTTTCATCTCCAACCTGCTCCTCTTCTGTTGCCTCCGCTACTGTGTTTTTATTATTTACCTCTTCTGGGGTAAATAATGAAAACAGTCTCTGTAACTTGCTCCCCCACTTGTTGATCCACCATGGTCTTGCTGTATCGCCTCCATAATTGATGCGTGTCAGTCCGATGTTGTCACCTCGCAGTGACCCATATTCAGCGCTGGAACCCAGTCTGGATCGAGCTCATCCATTTCATTCGTCGGTTTGCCTTGAAGAGGACATGCCAGAACACATATTAGTATTAATACTGTAAATTTGATAACACTAGTGAAATAATTTACTTCACAATAATGGAATAACCTCGATGTCCACTGACAAAACTCAGACTACGCTACATAAAAAAATATAAGCACGACCTAAACAAGGTTGACCCACGTAAATGAACTCAACATAACTGAACATGAGTACAGAGGGACAAAATCATAGCAAAAAAATTATGACACAACATCAACAAAGTGAATTTAGACACTCACCAGAAGGGACATGTCTGGAGAAAACTTGTAGATAACTTGGGATGTTGAAGAATGTAATATCAGGACATCTCACCGCTGATACCCGGGACATTCGTCTCCTTTTCATTAGCTCCGATCGCTTAGCCCCCTCGCGTTGTTTACAAGCAGGAAAACAGTGAAACGAATGTCCGTTTTCCATCTTTTTACTGCTTCGGTCGTGTGATCGGACATTACATCCAATAACGCATCAAGTTCGTACCATTGCTAAATAATTTTAAGTAATTTATATTCAAAATATCTGTGAGACAGTCATTTTTGTCGGTTATGTTTATGTCCCCTGAAGATGGCGCTCATATCCCTACGTCTAGAGCAGTGATGTCATGCTCCAAAGCTCTATTCAGGACCACTTGGAAATCCATAAAAACTTAAAAGTCCATTATAGTAGGAAGACCACAAAGTATTGTTTTATTTGCGTCTGAAATACGACTTTGTCTTTTCTAGCTGTCATGGTAACTCAAGACGGAAACCAGAAAGCCACATTTGCTCATGCGGATGTGATGTCAGCTAATTCAGCAGCGCTTCGCTTTCACAGACGGTGGGGACTACGTCTAACTTTTTCGTCATTTAGAAAAGAAGCTAAAAGAAAGGTAAGCTCCATCCATTGACGTGATGTTAGCAAAGCAAGCTGTACAGAGACAGATAAGCATTTGTGATTGGAAAAAAAAGTCACTCACTGCGCTGAATTATTGTGTGGAGGTGTTGACTAACGTGTCACCTATATGGGACAACACTGGGTCCAAAAGTCTGCAATATAGTGATGTGACATTCACGACCGATCTGATTCTTCTGAACTTCTTTTTACTAAGACAACAGGACTGGATTGATATTTATTTAACTAGCAAATAAATAAAACACAAGAACCCGTTTCTTGTTGAAATGTGCTTTTCAATAAGAGTTACTGGATGTTTGTGGTTCTGTTAACATTTTTTCTTTTAATTTTGTCTGCTTTTGAAACTGTTGCCCTAAAATATGGCGCATGAGCACCTGCATCAACTGTGATGCCCAAAAATTCCACTTCTTAAAAAATCATTTTATTTGTATGAGAGCATCTGAAGGCCTGACTGTTCAATTAAAAATGGCAAGAATATTCTTTTGTATCATTTTATGTATAAACTTATTCAAGAAAACTCCATGTTCAGGTTGTGCTGAAGAGGCTGTAACTGTCCACTAGAGGCCGCTGTAAGCTCATTATGTAGAGCCAAAAACCGTGAAAGGCTTCATTAATTTCAACCATACAGCTGCATTCAATGTGTTCAAATGTAAATCCAATGGGTTGAATAGCAGCCATTTGGGTATAACAGCTATGCTAATGTTTTCCCAAATATCTGTGTAAGGAGAGTGCTTTACTTTAAACGACTTTCAACCTTCAGGTTTCCTATTGGCTATACGCGTGACATGTGACCAGAAACATGGCAAACCGGTTTCTTCTTCACACAAGCTTTTGGTTTGATTTGGCTCATTCGTCTGTATTTTCCACTGCAAAACAACCTCAATGATTTACAAAGAACAATTTCTATTTACACTTCTTGTTTTGTGAGTGATAAAATGTTAAAGTTTCTAAACAAACCGTTAGTCTGAATGGGGTTGATGAGCTTTATATGGTTTCCTTCCCAGGACCACGGTATCGCTTCTCGGCCTTTTGGCTAAGACAGCGATCACCTCCATTGGGTGGTGATAGCGGTAGTCATTGTGACTTGGCTGTTACCACTGATTCAGAGGTAAAATTAATATTGTCCCTGGTTGAGCTGCTCTTCACTATACTGGTGAAGACTAGTCTCTTCCCTTTAGCTTGTATTTATTCGTGTGCCCCGGTTTTATTTATTTATTTATTTATTTATTTATTGACCTATTTATTTATTTATTGTTTTTAGTAAAGTTTTTAGCGTTCTCTAACGGGTGGTGCCTCCACCATGGCGGCTAGCCATGCCGGCATGCGGAGGCACCACAGCGTCCGCTTTTTATTTAACGACCACGGCAAAGAAACAGGCTTATCCAGGTTAGACTTCTCTAGAAAATTGATACAACAAACCCTGAAATTTCGGCCAGATGACCTGAACTGTATCCTCACCCTGCCTTTCAACCGAGGATACGACGTTAGTTTTTGTTC
>CAEGAD010014402.1:0-36231 GCA_903067055.1 Poeciliopsis paucimaculata
CCAGAAAACTGTAAAACAGCTGAAACACTGAGTTCCTTTAAATCACAACTAAAAACCCACCTGTTTAGAGTTGGATTTGAAACGTAATCAATTAAAAATTTAATGATGGAACTTGACTTAATGTCTTCTTTAAAAAGGTGGCGAGTGACTGAGAGTAATTGCGCGTACTGAAAACCCTGTATATTCTAGACTTTAACATGTAGAATAATTGATTTTGTCATGGCTCATGGCTACAGCAGACATTACAGTCTCTTTCACAGTGAATGTCATTGTAATGGTTAAAAAGCACAAAGATGGTGTAAGCAATTTGTTTTCTCAGTGTTATGTGATGCAGTTTGCAAGACAGGTACCTGAAAACTGACTGTGGTTTTGAAAAAAATCCTGCCCGAAACACAGCTCATAATTCCGCCTGAAAATAAAAGAGTAAAATCATTTATTCCTGAGGGGCAGACACTTTGTCTACTTTTAAAACTAGTCTTTAAACTTTCTTTTTGATACCGTTTATATTTTAAGGCTAAGGTTTTCCTGAAGGCTTAGACTGCTGCAGAACACACTGATCACTTTTCTTCAGTTTTCTGATTTCTTTTGCTACATTCAATGCATGCTTTGTCCCATACATTAGATGTATATTTTGCATTTGGTTATCTTTGTGTAGAAAGAAACCCTGCTCGATAGCTTTTGTGTTTTTTTATGCATCTCTTTCTTGTCTCCTGAAGTCTGATGGCTGCTCATATTAAACATGGTTCTGATGGTTTGTTTCTAACAAAAGTAAATGTTAGAAATGGTGAATTGTCACCACATGGTTGGTAAAGTTGAAGGTTGCTGTAAATCTAGAAAAACAATGGAATGCATAAATTAAATACATTTTTTTGACACCTGGCATTTTATGTCCACCTGAATTTAACTGCATTCGGTTATACCTGGGTTTGGACTGCTTGTGAAAGGATCTGTATTTTATTACACAATTTGAAATGGACTAAGGTGCACCTAAGTGGAACAACTGGGATTCTACATCGGTCGACATGAAATGAAATGGTTTTGGCTGGTAGCACATATACAAACTAAGTTGAATCATACTGAAAACATAATCTGCTAACAGATCTCACCTGAATCCTACTTACTAAAGTTTTAAGAAGACATCTACCAATCCCAGTGTCCTTACATTTTACATAGAACAGGTAGAATAAAAGAACAAAGGCCCCGCTGTGCAAACTCAGCATGGCACCATAAGAATAAGGAAAAATGAAGCCCATCCCAACCTGTGGCCTTTAAAAATCTTTAAACGTCTTTTCAATCATCTAAAAATAAAGATCCCAATTCGCTATAGTGGTCCTTGCTTAACCAGTGTCTTTTTTTGGTGCCAAAATTCTCTTCCTAAAGCCATAATTCAAATATGACAAGAAAGAATCCCACTCTGTTTTCTTCTAATTATTGAAGAAATATCAGTTTATGTAACTCTAACCTTCATTAATCAACTACACCATGTTCCAAATTATTATGCAAGTTATATTTTCTCATATTTTTTTAAATGGTCAGTGCAAATGATGGTCAGTATAATTTTCAAGTCATGAACTATTACAGTATAAATCAAATTTTACTTAAAGATCAATCCAATGAATACATAATGGATCAAATGAACCTAAAATAACACAAGCTTTAGTTGCAGCATTATATATCCTATTATAAGTGCTTCCAACACACAATTGAGCATGTGTGTAGTCCACGAGCTTTTACAATTTAACTAACAGTATGAGATGGTCCAATAAACTATGTTTACTATATAGATTCCAGGGTGAGAGAGTATTTTTTTGAGAACAGTATTTTTTTTCCAAAATAAACTCAAAATGCACTGTTCCAAATTATTATGCACAACAGATTTTCTAAACATTTAATGGATTATAAAGAACTGCATACGGTCATTCTTTGAATGTGCAGCATTAAGTGGTCACATGTACTGAAATCAAAAGATTGATGGTGGCCATCCACCATCAATCCACTACTGCGTCCATCTGGACCATCTAGGGTTGCACAGTAGTCATAAGTGAACAAATCTGTTTGAAAATTAATCTTCACATACGGGTGGGCCCATTGCAACCGTTTCTGCTTGTGAGCACTGGTTGGAGGGGCCGAATAGTAGGTTCACACACGGCAAGCCTCTGGACGATCCTCCACCTTGAGGTTCCAGAGGCACCAGCAGCTTCAAAAAACTGTTTGCTGCTTTGTAAGGGCATTTTATCAGCTACTTTCTTAATCCGATGAATTTGCCTAACAGAAACCTTCCTCATTATGCCTTTATCCGTACAAAGCCATCTTTGTTCTGAATCAGGCACAAATCTCTTTACAGTACAATAACGCTTCAGTTTTTATTAAATATCTAATGTTTTCATACCTTGTCATATGGCACTACACTATCTGATGATTTTTGTCAGCAGAGAGATCCTTTCTCTTTCCCATATTGCTTGGAACCTGTGGCATGTGGAACATCCTTCTTAAGTAGATTTCCTTTAATTGAGCTCACCAGACAAACTAATCAACCCAGCTCTCTCTGAAATTAATTATAGTGATTCAAAGAGCTCTAACATCTATAAATGTAATAGCACAACAAAAAGTTTTTATCTTTATGACACTTAAATCCAATTTGCATAATAATTTGGAACACAGTGTAAACAAAGTGATCAGAGTTCACTAAATCGTTTCACTTCTGTTTAAAATCTTTTGCTTTACCAACAAAAATTGGGAAAGCTGCAAGTGGTGATTCTTTAAAAACTATTAGGTGACACCCCAAATAAATATAATTCATATAGGCAAAGTTATAACGTGTGAAAAACACATCATAAAGTTATTTTGAATAATTACATTCTCTTAACTGTCTTCCCAGGAGCGAATGCCAGCAACATTTGAGATTTTCCCCTAAAATGTTTTCTGGACCAATAGTCACAAGGCCCACAAGCTCTAACTTTGTATTCATACAGTGACTGGTATTCTTCAGCATTTACAGTGGTAAAAATCCATAGGTCTAATGTGGAGAGATGATCTATTACTTGTAATGAGAATTGATGGCTTTTCTTCTGCTCCAGCAAGCTATTTTTTTTATACATTTTTTTCTCATTTATTCCGAGGCCTCATTTAAATGAAGGCCTCGGCTTTTCCAAATGGATCCCTCTCATATGCACACACTTCAGTGTTGTGCATGGAAAATTACCAAATGAAATGTAATTAATTAGGGTAATTTCCAACAGATTTAACTTCAACGGGACATAAAATCTTACAATAAAGCTTTCTGATTGATTTAAAAAAAAAAAAAAAAAAGGCAATTTTGGTCCGAGTGCCCTAGAAGAGGAATATTCAGTCATTGCCTTGGAAAGTCATAAACCTGTATGGGCTACTATAATCTGGTGTCTTCACCTGCTCATGTTAGGACCTCTTTGAACACAAAGACAGTCACTCTGCATGAAGCTTTACAAGCCTGTGCTAATGCTGTGTAAACATTACTGCTGCTGTTTGCCACTGATTTAGCACATGTTAATATTACATGAGACAGAAGGGCCCTTTGATGATGTAAGTGAACACTCAAACTAGGGCTTTCCACCTCAGGGAAGGCGAGATGAGGCTGTGGAGCAGCTCCTTTGAGACTTTTTTTCACTTTTGCATTTGCAGTCCGACTTGGTAAAAGATAAGCTGTTTATTTTTCATTTTATGCAGAGTAGGACTGTTTTGGTGTCAGACCTCCCCACTTCCACCCCATCCTCCAAACTAACAGGTTCTCATAATTCAATGCATAAAGTGGACATTAATTGCTTGCAATTGAGAAGACTGTCAAAAAACAAATCTTGTGCCCATAAAGGGCACATAAAGAGCACAAGATTTTTTTTTTGTTTTTAGTTGTTACAACAGAACTATCTACAGACGAATCTACTCAACTGTCAAAAATCTACTCAACTGTCAAAAATCAGCTCTGAGGACTCAGATTCTCCCTATATTTTTCAGAAGTCAGCTGACCTTCTACTGTTGCTGGACCTGACCAACTGCAGCAACTCCAGATCATTGTACTGCCTCCAGTGGTTGGTACAGTAGACATTGGCATGATGGGTGCATCACTTAATCTGGCTCTCTTCTTATCCTGATATGCCCGTCACTCTGGAAGAAAGTAAATCTGGACGCATAAGAAAGTCAGGTCATGTGACTTTCTTACATCACCCTACAGTCTAAGCTTTTGCTCCCTTGCAAATTGTAGCCATTTCTTCCGGTTAGCCTCTCTGATTAGAGGTTTTTGTATAGGAAGTGTATTGTTATGGCAAAGATTATCTCCATCTATAATCTTTCAGGAAAATTTATTAGAAATGTTCCTGATCATCCAGATGACACTTTTTTTTTGTATTTCGAAATCAAAAACTAAATGCATACAGCATAATGCCGAAGTGATACTAGTGTAGTTTAAGCCTAATTGTTATCTGTTTCTAAAATACCCAATGTCTGCTGTAGTTGTACATGGCAGGCCAGATATCTAATGTAGTTATAATTCATTAAAACAAAGGCATTTGCTTCCCTTAATACAAAAGTGCTACTATAAGAACATAAAACTTTTCCGTGGTGTTCTACTTTACATAATTTATATATCAACAGTGTATCTGCTCATTGTTTCTCAATATTTCAGCATCAAACTAATACTACTGTTGGAATCTCACAGTTTTATAAGAATGTAAAACTAATTTCTCTTCCTAAGGCTCACCACTCTATGACGTCTTTTCTTTCTTTGACTTTGACCAGACATCAGATTTTATACAAGAGTAATCATGGTGATGCACACAGCAGTAAAAAAAAAAAAAAAAAAAAAAAATCTTGCACGCACTTAGTGCACACAATCATCAATAAAGCAGAGTAAAGATGAGCAGTTGAGAGAATGAGGGTATCGGTTTCAGGAGAGAGAACAGACTCTTGATGAGCCATTAACCTGCTGTTGGTAAGGTAAGATGGCTGTGGGACGTGGTTTAATTTACCCTTTTTATAAAGAAGTTGTTGAATTGATAAGTCACAAAAAAAGAGTTGCAACCCTGGTTTGACATATTACCAATGCTGATGGTGAGGAAGTTGAGCAAGAAATTAGAAAAGAATTCAATATGCCCAATCTATAAGAGAATCACTGCTACAATTGGAGACAATCTATAAAACTAATAATATTGATCTTGGCATACGTCTTTGGCAGGAATGCTTCAATTTCAGAAAATCATTTGAAATCTTGCCAAAAACCCTAACCTGCTTTTATAAGAAAATATAGAAACAAAGAGAAAACCTGCAATTGAAAGTGGAGGTCTCTTCTGGAAAGTGGGCTAAATGATTTCTCCGGTTAATGTCCATTTTGTCAGTGAGTGATTTCATTTTTCTGTTTTCAGGCTGGACATTGTCAGAATTTATTTTGATCTTTCTCTTCAAAAATATCAACAACCACAAACAGTCCATTTTTATTCTGGAATAAGCTGCTCAAAAGTCCCATATGGTCTCCTCACCATCAATTACGGTGGTTTGACGGTTAATGGAATTTAATAGACAAAGGGAGGCTACTGAAGCTCTGCTAACATCTGTATATAAAAAATCGTATATCTTCTCTGTTTACACATGTATCTTGGACGTCTATGGTATTGCAAGCTTGTATGCTGAAATCAAATAAGGGACTCAGTGATCTAAATTTATATTGACGTACATGGGTGTGTTTTAGCATTTCTCACTTTGTAAGGCCCAACAAACACTTTGTTGTGAGGACCCACTGCTCCTTATCGGGCCCAAAATCCCAAAAGAAGTTTTGATTTCAGGTCAGTGATTAGGAATAAAGTCTGCAGTATTAGTACATTTATCGTTCCGTTACTCCAAATCAGACTCCCCGTTTTTCTCCTGGTCTAGTTTGTGGTCCAATCTGTTCTTTAAATAATCCTTTTCACTGTTCTCTTGCTGTCCTTGTCTTTATATTTGGGTCCTCAACAACACTAGAACATGACACTGTGGTACTATGATTAAAATTAATCAACTATAGAGCTGTTATTTAATGTTACCTGCTTTTGGAGCAGAAAACAGAAACAGTCTATGTGAGGTGATATATGACTTGTTTTATCCTGCAATACAACATTGCAATGTGGTTATATTATGGCAGCATTAGAAGAGTGACTTTCTTAGATATATTTACACTTATTCTACTTTTAGAAAAAAGGGTAAAACAATTAGCTTTGTGTTGTATGGCTAAGATAAAAATAATAGATCAAAAAATTCCACTACACTGCTTTGTTTAGCTTTTCCTGAAAAGACAAAAATGACTAAAAGAGAAAAAGGCGAATGATTCGGATGTAGAAAGACATTATAGGACATCTAAAGTGATATGACTAAGCCCCACTGGGCATATGACTAAATTAAGGATTCATGCTGGGCTATATATCATATTACTGAAGAAGGTCTTTCTTTAAGACCTCCTTTAGTAATGGAACCATGAACCATGATGCTATGCCAAGTCTTACTCCTCTGTTGCTTTCTCTTTTGTCACACTTAATCTCATGTAATCCACTTAGTGTCATAAGTGGAAAACATGACAGGAATACCACCACTTTGTGTCATAGCGCCTTCACAAAAGCCACAGCAGCTCTTAGTGGGAATGTTGAGGTTGTTGTGTCAGGGAAAAAGCTTATCTTCATTGCAATTTGCTTGGGCAAGATTTTGTGAAATGTGTCATACAGATATTACCACCTATTCATGTATTCTAAGACAGATATCAGATCCACGTATTGACTCCTTGTTGCCTGCAGGAGAGGCCCGGGGGCAATCTTTGGTGAATGCAAAGTTAATGCCAATGTAATTTCCATTTGTTTTCTGCTGTTGCTATTTTAGAAACAGTGGAGATGTAACACAAAGACTATAAATGTCAGCCTAACAATGAAATATTGGCTGATTCCATCTAAGGGTGTGGCAGTAATTCTTCACAGGGAAGAAGAAAAATGTCCTCTCACACGTGTGTTCTAAGTCATAAGTATTCTAATAAACAAAGAATGGATGTTTCCAGAGATGTCAGTTATTGCAGTAGTAAAAACGAGTCCATGTTATGGGAGGCATGAGATCATGCAGTGCCAAAATGCCTGTGTTTCTTATCAAAGTGAAGCTTGTCTAATAAAGCACTGCATAGCTTAAGTTAACATGTGACTTAATCAAATTAAGTAATTATTTTTTAAGTGCTTAAAGTTTATACCCAGTTTCAGCCAGAGTGGAGACATCTGATGAGTACTTCTAGCCCCACAGTGTGGCGAGTGTGTTCAAAACCTGCCTTATGGCCTACGCCACTTGGTTACAAAAGCAATAAAGAGGTGCACACCGTGTTTTAGTTGTTCCAGCTTTTTGGGTACTGGGTAAAAAAATATATATATGTTGACAAAGATAAAGATAAGGAAACAGAACAGTTTGCAAGCATAGTGACATTATCCCATCTATTAAAACATCCACAGCTAATGATGCTAAAATTTCCCTAAAGCATGCTTGCTTATTCTGCAGAGCAAGTAGCATTTCACTGAATTTTGGTGGTATATTAAAAGAAACGTTTTTTTATTAGACAGAACTAGAGTAAAGTTCTTATGGTGCTACAACTAAAAAGAATTGACTGATTATATCTGAACTAGGAAATTCTTCACTGAGTATAGATTCTTTAAATTTTGCAACTTAGAAATAAGAAAGAATCCTCCCCCAAAAAATGGGATTCTTAGATTGTCAAAGATGTGGCTAAACAATTTTTTGTTCCAAAATGTATCTTCTCAACTTAGGAGATGTATGTATGCACACCACATTTGTATTTGTATAAAATACGTTAGGATGCAAAACCATTTCCCTACCCTGTGAAGAGTTCAAAACATTTCTACATTTGATTATCTGAGTGCAGCCATAAAAAGAATGCATAATTGAAATAATAGCAAATGTACAACATTTATGTTAGCTTTCCTCTCTAAGAAAACACTAAGACACTGGGGCTTAGTGACTATACCACTAAGTCTCAGAAGAGCACATTAACGACTCATACAAGATTATCCTTTGGATTTCCAGAGGGACCTTCCAGCTGATTAGGAGCTTGTTTTGATCTGCGGTAGTATTGATCAGATTACTTTACATCAAGGCTAGATCATGTTAGGACCACCCATGCTACACAACAGTAGGTAAGCAGTGCTCAAGGGAAATAAATCACAGACTGACAATTGCTATGGATAGATTTTTACCAAGTGAAATTCTTTCCACATTTTTTACATGCCTTCAATGCATAATGTGATGTAATTAATAATGACAAAAAGGGTACATAAAAAAAAGATAATTTTACTGTTGAAAATCTAAGTGAAATCTATGGATTATTTATATTAAACACTTTTTTTCTCCTTGCATACCAGAGTGATTACCTTCCTAAATATGCAGGCACTGTATAAATTCAGGAGCTTTGTAAACATGTTCTTGATTAACTGAGGCAGCATGCTTTGCATACTTCATCAAATTTCTATGTTCTGTATTAAAAAGTTGTCCAACTCTTCCTGATTTAAAAGTCCCTGAATATGTTCAAGATGTAATCTGACAAATGCAAACTTTCCTGCTGAAATCAAAGCATTCTGTAAAACACCCCCTAAGGCTTTTTTGTCTCATGTTTTCATGTCACCTTTGCATTTTCGTAAAATTGTTAAGTATACGATCCGATATAGCACAATATGCAACACAGACAACTAAGAAAAATCAATAATTTGTCATCTACTTTCAGGCTTACGTTACTTTTTCCATGTTTCCGTTATAACCAGTCACTGATCTGTTTGCTGAGTTCCCACAAATGTAAAATAAAACCTTTGTCATGTCATCTTTGTCAATCACTAAGGGATCCGGGCACAGAGATCTTATTGTAGTGAAGCAGGTTTAATTCAAAGCAGTCGACTTACAAGAAAACAAGAACAACAGAGACCACATGATTCCAACCCAGGGGAATCAGATCACATGGAGCAAGGGGGCACATGACAGAGACTGATGTAAATAATCAAAATACAACTCAGATGAAACCCAAAATGCCCCAGGACCATAACAATCTCAGCTTTTTCAATAAACATCGAAACACATATCATACAACTTTTCACAAGGATGTCTCTTTAAATTTTTTCTCTCATCACTTAATAGTGATGGATCTCTAATGGACTAAAATGACAGTATGCTATAACAACAAAAAGCTAATGGACACCTTAGATGTCTGGCTTTCAAATGTGATGAATATGGAAGTGGTGGGAAGGGGGAAAAAAAATGGCAAATAAAACAGAAATAAACAGGAAAATATTCAGAGATGCAGTGTAAAGTCTTAGCAAGGTGTATAGGCATTGACTCTATTCCTTTATAGTACCACCAAATTAAAGAATACAAGTGAAAAATAATCTAGAGCTCACCTAAATTACTAAATTAAATACTTTCGTAAATAGTCTTAACTATTAACTGTATTTTATCAGGGAATGACACAGTCAAAGGTCTCATCTCGGTTTTGGTGTATACTTACCTTAATTGTCAAAATAACAACATTTTTTTTTTGTTTCAAACAACAAAGTGTCATACTTTTAAAGCAAGCAGAGGTGACCAAACTGACTTCAAATAAAAAAAGACAAATAACTGAATAAATTTAAACCTATACTTTGATAAGATCAAGAACTATAAAAAAAACAAAATCAAGATATCTCAAGCACCTGTTACATTACACAATAAACAGGAAAAAAACATCCTAAACGTAGGCTAAGAAAAAAATAACTATCTTGGTTTTGAATGACGTCAAAGCAATGGATTTTTCCACTAGGAAAAATGGGAAGTGCTCATTTCAGTCGTGGAGTTAGCAGACAGGTGCAAGTGTGACTACCTTCATAAACTCAGGAATTGTAGCATTATTTTATTTTGAGTGCTAACTCTTCTTAGGATCGGCATGAGCAACCATTGATAATTAAAAAAAAATAATTATCAATGGTCAAGTTCTTTAGCTTTGATTGACACAGGAAATCGCTGATTCCAGAGAACTTAGTTAGCATGCCAAATGTTATTGACAGGACAAAAAGTTGCATTTAAGAGCCACAAGGATTTTTGAAACAATGTCCTTTGGATAGATGAGTTCAAAGTAGATGTTTAGTCATGATGCACTGGTGAAAATGACATAGTTAAATAAATTGCTATGCCTAGAATGAAAGTAGTAACGATGTTGTTATGCAGCCACAGAATCTGTTATTAAATCAACCATGCCGTGTACGCAAAATCAGAATTGAAGCCATTGTGAGGCCATCTACTGGACAGCTAAAACTTGACCAAAATTGCCTCATTAACACTAGAATGATGCCACACTTTCCCTCATGACTGTAACTACAACTTAACAACAAGTTGGTTGCATCTTCAGTAGTACTTGTTATGCAAGTAGAGAGGAGAGTAACCACAGTGTTAATTACACTGTCAATAACTATAATGAAAAAATGCCGGACATGATCTGTTACAGTTTATGTTTATTATCTATTATGGATATTTTTTTTGATTGACTGCATATTGATGTAACATTTAATCAAATACATTGCAGTGGGTTTGTGTGGTTGTCATGGAAGCTTTACAAGTTTCCTTGCTTTAACACACCTTGACAAAATTAAAATGTTCTTAAGAGGCTCTAGGAACATGTAGAAGTGTGCTGAAAAAGTGTATCCAAATGAATAACGTGTTCGGTAAGGAACACATAAATGTTGCAGGACATTAACCCCGTCAGTCTAGAGTTAGGGAACACTGTCCAGGTGGCTTAGGTACACTACAAAAGTCATTCACAGTCTTCTTTTACTGCCACAATTTGTCTCATCTCTGAGCCCTCAAGGCCAACACAATATTTGTTATATTCAACTGTCTATTGATTATGCCTGAGCATAATCACATCGCCTAGTTTTACCTGATATCCAAAATAAGGTCACTATTGTAAAGAAATTCATGACATTTCACATATAAAGCAATATAATGCATTTAGAGAATAAAATAACTGTAAAATTGTTGCTTTATTAGTGTATAATACAGTATATCACAACAGTACAACTGGGTTAATCATAATCAGAACAGAGTAAGACAATGTCAAAGATGGCAGGAAAAGGGCACAAATACCATCAGAAGAATGTCCCCACTCTCAGCATAATGCATTGCACATGAAAAAAATGGATTTTTGTCCAGTCCAAAAAATCTTTTAAATGGTTACGGTATGAAGTCATTGACAAAATGTTTTAGAGACATGCAAGAAGTCCTCCAAATACTCGCATAGAGTCAGGGTCAGAGAAAATTTTTAGCCTGACATTAGAATAGTGATGGAGCGGAACGTCCTTTTGACGTACAAGAATCGCTGGCACAAAAGTATTATGGTTGCAGTAGCAATAAAAAAGAAGACTTGGTAACATTAAAAGATTAGACATTCATCCAATCCCCACTGCCGTGGGCAGCACTAATTTAATGATGAGCTCAGTTTCCAGTGGCAATGAAACAGGCAGGTAAAATGATAAATGACAATTATTATCCTGCATAGGATGATGATGAACGAGACAGGAAAGCTGCGACAAAATACATCAAATACATGTATGAAGCTATGCCGTTAACTAACATCAACACTGGGTTGCCGTGTTGCTTTCTAAACTCCTGTAGGAATACTACAAAAAATTGAAGTGATTGTACTTTGCAGTGACGTGCGGTGAGGTTCATAGCTGGTGAGGCACTAACTTAATCATAATCAGATTTGCAAATATAGGCCGCCTACATGTTATTGTTTACAAAAAGAAATTTTGTGCATGCGGGACAATGCTGAAAGGCAAAAAGACAATTCTTTAAGAGGCCATGCATAGCTGCGCTGCCATTGTAGAATAATTCCGTTAACTCAATCAATCTTGGACATGTAGATATTATTAATTGCGTGCTGTGCTCCACAGAAAAGGGAGAAACCATTAAAGTACAACTCAAAAACACTTCTTTCTAACTATGCGCAGGCTTGTTGCCATAGCAACTGACAACAACAACACCACAAAAAAACCTCTCAAATAGTTACCACACAAAGAGCAGAACATTCAGTCTGTTGTATTAGTATGGTTTTAAGCTTAATGTTTATTTTTCGATTATTAATCAATGGTTGATGTGCTAAGAGGAAAAAACTATAAATATATTGCTGTACTTGACTGTATGGCTAGCTCACTGTTACCGTCTCTCATACTGCAGTTGTGGAGTCACAATGTCTGGGATAATGAGCGCCCCCTGCCATGAGGCAAGAGAACTGCCTGCCTTACCTCGAATCTGTTCTCTGCCGTTTCTGATCGCTCCTCTGCACACGAAACACATTACACACAGTTGGTGACAAAAAAAGCACTGTACATTATATGCATAAGCTAAATTATTGAAAATCAGTTCATACATTAAATGTTTATTAACAATTTTATTGGCGACGTACAGACAGGAGGAACATGTTCCCATAGAACGGCAGCCAGTGCAGTTAGCTTGAGGTTGTGCAATCCCAGGTGTGGCTCAGCTCACTGCTACAGCTCACCAGCTGCGCTTTGGAACATTTGAATGGAAAAACGCAAAAATCCAGCGATTTTGAAGAAAAAATCATCAGAATTGGGTAAGCTAAATGAAAAATAGGTACTTTATAGTACAAACCATAGGGTGAAAATAGCAATATAAATTATTTTATCATTATTTTTCCATGATCCTCCCCTGACTGCATGTCACTGGTACTTTGTTTTTTACTCATGTTAACTTTGTCGTAAAAATAGCCATGACAGCAAAATCTGCATGGAATTTAAGTAAAAAGTTAAGGATTTCTAAAAGTCTTTGTCAAGTCACTGAAAAGGCAGCTTGTTGACAATAAAAAAAATAAAAAAAATTGCATGTATTAATACATTTTACATGAAAGATTACTGGTGTATTCACTGACAATACATCACAGGTTGAGATGATAGCACAAATTTACAAAGTTTATGCTTTTAAAACTAAACGTATTGATTTTCTGATTGAATGTAAACGTCGATATTTGTAAACGGTGCCACTATCTTGCCAGATCCCTCTTGAAAAAGAGATTTCAGATCTCAACAAGGTTTTTTATGTGGTAAAATGAAAGTTACTATAATTATTGTTAATTGATGAACAACCACAAAAGTGGAAGCATCGTGCTGAGGAGATACTTTTCACGGAAGCTAATCAAATCTGATAGGAAGACTCTTGGAGCTATGTACATAAAAATACTGGAAGGGACTTTAAAAGAATTGAGACTATGGGATGAATCTGGGGAAGGATTGGAAATTTCAATTTTCATAGAGACTATTTATACAATCAGAATGAGCTTGAGCTACTTTATAAAGAAGCTATTTTACAGCAATAAAAGTCTATCGGTCTATCCGTCTATGTTGTGAGTTAATTTTAGCCTTCAAAAGTCACAGCGTAAAGAATAAGATAAAAAGAAAACATAAAAGCATTGCCAAATGAAACAGGAGTAAACCAAAATCTAGCAGGTATGATGAAAGACAATTCCTTAGTGTAATTGATTATGTCCCAACATCAAGCTAATGGATCCCAGAAATCATCAGAAAGATGACTGCAGACACATCGATTGGGATGTTAATTACCGTAATAAACTAAAAGACTGTGATGGTGTCTGCTATGATCACTACATCTGTGACTGCACAAAAAATGATGATGGAATAATGATGACAGCGAAAATGATATTGACAAACCCATGGCAAAGCCTGAAATATTTCATCAACTTAGCCTGCAAACACACACATATATATACATATATACTACTGGTAACCTGGTGAGTAGTTTACATGCTTATTCTGAGGCAGAGAAAGAAATATCATTGTGTCTTACAATTTCCATTTCTGTATGTCTGTGATTTCTATGTGGACATGATGACTGCAAACCATCAAAGTTTGAATACATTTGCATATGTTATTTTGTAGCTTTGACCTTTAATGGATAGGATATCTATAATTTACCTTTTGCAGATAAAACATATACTTACGAGGAATACAAATTGTATTGTACTCAACAGATTTTTAATAAATAGCTACACCAAGTAATTCTTACAACCTTCTGTGAAAAAGATCAGTCATTCAGCATCAATTTTTTCTTGTTTCAACACTGAGCATTGTAACCCTTTAATCTTAAATCTGTTTGATATGCTCCTTTATAAGAATCCATTTTTTTAATTGCTGACTGCAATCAAGATTAGTTACAATAAAACGCCCTAAATCTGACTGTCTGCAAGTAAATATGATGTACAGATCAGAGTTAAGTTCTTAAATTAAATTTAACTTAAAACAGATTCTGCAATTAAAAAAAAAAAAAAAAAGAAAACATTTATATGCGTATGCTTAGCAGTCAGCTTTACTTGGAAAAATTCATATTACCCTGTTGGTAACCGTCATGTCTTTTCAATAATTTGTTATTGACTTAAGCATTTTAACCCTAAAATCCTTTTTTTTCTGAAATGTGGAATACAAATAAACTTGACTAAAAAATATAGTTCAATTGTAGCAACAGAGAACCAGAATTACTGTTTTTGACTGAGTTTGGTCTTGAAAAGGAACACAAATGTACAAATGTCATGAAAAAAACAAAACAAACATAACTGTAACTAGAAAACCAGCACGATCCAAATACTTACTATTTGAGGACTTTATCTTTTGCAAATCAGTAGATATTGTTGTTTTACTCTTTTTACTGTTAGAACTGTTCAATAATTAAAACGCCTTTTTAAAGATCCATTTTCCTCCTATTTTCTTTTTCCTTGTTTTTTATATTAATTTTCAAAGAAATTGTGTGGGACACTAAAACACAAATTATTTTCTAAAAATAAAAAATAAAATACTAAAAATAAATAAAGTATTACCTTTGCTCCCTGAATCGGTAGAAAACAACAGTACTGTAACTTGGCTTTAATTTAGGTTTTACGCTTACTGGCTTTTCATTACACTAAATCAACTTCTTGGAAAAACCAAAGAAAAATTTCCATCTTTTTGTACTTTATCAGAAAACAAAGTACCTGAAATGTCCTTGGGCCAAAGAGAGCTTTAACATAGTGAAATTCAAAGAACCAACACAGACCGTAGAAACTCACAATCTCATCAGCAGACAGGCCATGATGACCAAAAGGGCAAATCATTACTCTCTTAGTTGTCGCTGCAGGAAGCAGGAATCCTGCATTGTGTTACAAAAGGTTGCACTAAAGATTTCAATTACCATTTTGCATTATAGCATAACATCAACATTAAAAATGAGCAGAATCTGTAATCAAGTGGATGATAAAAAGATGAATGGAAAAGGACTTCAGCATTGTTATCAGATCAATAGTGGCAGCAATAAGTACTAATTCTGTGAAGCCATCTACCTATTTGTCCAGCAAGGAATCATAACTATCACAGTAGAAAACTCAGTCACTAGTTTTTGATACAATACAGTAAAGTCACTCTTCCATGTCTTATTGTAGGTCACTCACTCAATCGGAATGTTACAAAATGTTTATTATTTGGGTAAAATGATTTCTTTCAAAAACAATATGACTACCTTTCTGAACTGTATTTTGTTTATTGTCAGAGTGATATATAAGAATTTTTAATCCTGATCAATGTGCATGACGGGTATCTGCAGAGCCACATGGCAAGATTAGCAAACGTATCATCAACAGGAGAAGATGACAGCAAGATGAGGTATATCTTTTCATTCAGGTGAAAATTCAGTTTTAATGAGTTCCCCAAAACAATAAATACAATCTTTACAGAAGAGTAATTTTCCACTGGCTAATATTTATTCCATCCAAATGCCATTCTGCGCCATATTGATGTTTCATATGACAATATTGCAATGACAATAAATTTGTTGTATTGTTTTTTTTTTTTCTATATTAAATTTAAAAATGAAAACATTTTAAATATATATATATATATATATTTTTTTTTTATGTTTCTTGTGGCAATGATGACATTCTGTTGACAATTTACAAATTTCACATGAAAGCCTTTTATATTCCCTTCAAATGCCAAAAATGAGTACATGAGCATAAAATGAGGTAAAAATTTTATTTTTGTACCATGTTTCCAAGGTGGTTTTGCAAAAGTGGAATGCTATCTTTAAAATTTTCTTGAGACAATTTTATGAATCTCAATATTTAAAAAACAAAGAAACATTTAATGCATTTAAGTAACACATGTATGGTGAGAATTGGTAAGACTGAAAGTTTATACTGTGAAAAACTTTTAACCAAGTTAAATGAAAAGGGTTTTGTGTCAAAAAGTTTAATTCATAACTGACCTCCACCAACTTGTTGGCATGTTCACGGAACACCTGGGCATACTCCTTGACCTCCTTTTCATTCCCACTCTTAGCCGCTTCAATGAGCACCAGAAGGGGAACATTGGTCTCCAGGAAGGAGTCTGAGATGTGGTCCATCACTGCCTTCCTCAGCTACAACAAAGAGACAGAAAAGGAAACAAGAGAGAACAGTCTACTTTAGTGCATTAAATTTGGATCTGAGGATGTCTTAACACTGTAAAGAATTTGATGTAGTAATAATGGGTAGAATGGAGAAAGAAGTAAAGGGCATTGCAGAAGGGAAGTCTGTGTGTGAAAAAGGACATTTGTCAAAAGGAAGAAATGTAAAATGCTTGTAAGGTGATATTTTTTCCGTAAAGACTTTATAGTGGCAGAAATTGTAACTTGCATTCTTTGTTTATTGAATAATTTTGAAACAAACTGCCCAGGGACTACTTGCTTTATTAGATGGTAAATGATTCTTGGTCTCACTAGGTGGGATATCTGATGAAATGCCACAATAGCAATGCAGAAATGACTAAAAAAGGGAGTTATTCATACAAGACCATCTCAAACAAAGTGAGAAAATAATTGCTACAGATTTAACACCTTTATTTTCTGATTACACTCTTCAGGAGCTTACTTATACATTGCTGTACTGTAAATTGAAATACTCTGATCTATAGTCTACTATTAATGCAAACATTTTAAACCTAGTAATAATTCTAATGCAGATACTACTGCCATTGGTGACCGTAGTTACATCAGTTCATACCAGTGTAGACTCTTATTTCAACTGCCTCTTTTATTAAGTGGTTTATTATTTCATTATCTGATATTAAACAAAATATCAAACACAAATGTCCAACAAACACAAATAAAATATAAATACACATTCAGATTATTTCTAAGCAACTTATCAGACATTTCTGAGACCAGATTTTGAATTAAGAATCCAAGAAAGACAAAGAGAGCTCATATTTCAATAATGACCTATATATATATATATATATATATATATATACATATATATATATATATATATATATATATATACGTAGACACACTGGCAACAATAAAAATGTCACATGCCAACTTTCAGTACCCTCTAAATCATAAGGATCCATAACAGGCTTAAGCTCAGTTGTCATCCCACACATCCACACACATCAGTGGCAGAATCTGTGTTTACAGGGTCTGTGGGATTTAATCATAAATGCTACAATACATATAAGCTAGTGAAAATGTGGAGAAAAGCATTATTAATATCATACATCATTTGTCCCCCTTCTAGATACAACTCAGAAAACCGGTGGGATTTTCCAATTTTCTTGGTATTAACTACTAAAAGCAGGGTTGACATGTCTACAAATAAACAAAATCCACTGCTTTTTAACATGAGCAACATGAACGGTGTTGCAGTTATAAGATGCTTTTTTGTATGTGTTTTACATAAATACACACATAAGCTTCTTCTTTGCTAATCCAATGTGTGAAAAGTATAATCAATAAAAGGAGAGGAGCCTAATAGTTCTTTAATATGCAAATATCGTAAGACACCATATGAATTGCCCTCTCACTGGCATCAAAACTTGGAAAATCTGACATCAGAGTTTAAAGAGAACACATGATAGAGTAATGCCAGATTGAAGACGCTCCCAAAACAAATGTCACTTGTTATTTATGCAAACACATGAAAACAGCAGAAGGATAAAAAGAGACAGATGTGGAAAAAAATGCCTGTAAGACAGCGCCGTTGTTGTTGTTCTTTCTAGCAGTTACTGTTTTCACAGCAGGTGCAAAGAGAACCTCCACATAATTGTTTCTAATTATCTTCAGATACCTAAGCCACACATATTCACCACAAGCTGAGGTTTTACAAATCTCCACGCTAGAAATTGCTTATAAGAGTCTCAGTTCTGTCATCTGTCTGCAAGTCGACAGGAGCTACAAAAGTAACAGAAAATGTCAGTTTTTGAAAATGTCTTGGTCCTTTTAGATAATTGTAAGTATGCTATGTCTAGTCAAGTGAAATGAGGGATGGGATGCATGAGCCAATTTATCAGTTACCAGTGCACCACTAGGAGAATGTCTTAGCATGGTCAGAAATACTTTGTCACAGTTTTAAACTGTGCATCTTGAACTTTTGAAGGTAGTCATTGCTTGTAGACATTAAAGAAGTGATAAAATGATACCAGTCGCTGCATGGTCATGAATACCCAAAAGTAAAACAGATTCTAACCGGGGATTTGAGTGGAGGGATGATACAGACAAGTGATTTCCCGAGTTGCAGTCTCTCCTGCAGCATCAGCATTCTAACGCCCACACACCACTCCCACAGAAATCCATCTTCAATATTTCAGATCTCACCTCCCTCAATTCTCCCCTCCCACTGTCTGTCCTCTAACACTCCCGTTGTATTTCTCTAACACTTAAAGGAAATAGAACTGGAATTCCAATATATAGCACAGGCTCTGCTCATTATAGGTTTGTGGGGAAGCTATTTGTCTCCATAGTCGAGCAGTGCCACAACAGCTCAACCTTTGCAGTTGTGCCTTTTGTGTCATAGAAACATTTTGACAGAGAAATTTTGCGGGTGATGGGAATAAAATATGGCATAATGATCAAACAACTAACAGGAAAGTGCTTTTAAAATGCACCATTCATGTGCCATTAAATATAATGGCAAAGCTATTAACTCAGTCAAAACCTTGTAATATTTTAGTCTGTAATTTACAAAAAAATAACTCCTTTTACACAGTCAAAATGGAAAATTTCAACTGTTCTGACAAGTGGATTTTCACAAAAGAGCCGTAATCTCAAAAAGAACATTTTAAAGTTTAAAATATTTAAAAACTCTTTTCTACTTAGACCTTACTGCCTAAATAAGCAATCTAGTTTATAGCTCTATACTATATATTTGAGAGAAGAATATTCTTCTAGACAGATTTCCATGTGTTTTGTCTTGCCTTCTGTGTAGTGTGTTTAATATAACTGCATATGTCAAAAGCATGTCAACAATGGAGTCGTTGACATTTAATTATGTTTTTGGTATGGTAACATGTGAGTCCCAACTAAACTGAATATTGTGACCAAACAATATCCATACCCGTATTGCAAAGCCTTGGTTCAGCTTCTATGCCTGTCTCTAAATAAACCTTTTTTTCCATGTCATAAATTATGTAATTTATTTCCATTATTTAGCTCTAAAATATCATGTAGGGATAATTAAAACCAACTAAAATGTCCTCTGCATTGCAATCATATTCAGGCTGATTGAACATTTTGAAACTCTTTGCAACGACAAACCTAATATTAAATTTGAATTCACTCAGAAGTTTATGAGGACAGTAGAGCACAAGCAGCACCGTGAAAACCATGGAACAGCTGAAAGGTCAGAGAGAAAGTTGTGGGTAATTTTACAACATAGTTAGGATATAAAACAAGTTCTGAAAAAAGTAACAGAACACTTAAAAAAAGTCATAGAACTAAATTTAAAATTTTATCTTTACATGATAAAAAAAAACATATGGAGCAACTGCAAATTATCAATGAAAGCATTGATCAAATAAAGCAACTAGCCAACGGTGGCTATGGTGGAGCTGCAGAGATCCACAGCTCGGGCAGGAGACTGGACAAGTCATGCACCCCATAAATCTGGCTTTTATAGGAGAAGAAAGTTATTGTGAAAAACCATAACATGTCAAATTTAAAAAAAAAAAAAAAAAAAATGTGGGGCACAATAATAATAGGGAGGAATAATATTTTCAAAGGAAATCTAAATTGAACTTTTTGGGATATGTGCAAAAGAGATTCTGTGAAGGAAAACTGCACTTCACCTTGAAATTCTTTTTGTAAATACATCATTACAACATTTCATACATGGCATTGGCATCATAACATAAGGACAGTTTTGTTAAGCAGCAACAAGAAACCTTGTAGCTGCTGAAAATTACACCAAAATTCTGAAAGAAGACTAGTTGAAGGCTGCAAAAGATTTCTAGCTGGACAACGATGCTTAACATACAGCCAGACCTACAATTGCTGTTTTTAGATAAAGGCATTTTATCTAAAACTTAAAATGGCCTATTCAATGTTCAAACAGTTCTTTACCCAACTCAGAGACTGTGGTAAGGCTATATCTGTAAGACACATATATTTTCAATCTAATCTGACCGAGTCTAAACTATAGACATACCCCAATACACTTGCTGCTGTAGCTAAGCCAGCAAAAGGTAGTTCTAAAAAGTACTGACTCCGGGTGATGGAACACATACAATATGGACATGATGTGAATATAATCTTAATATTTTTTTTGTGTGTTTGTCTATCACTATCACATACTAGTAAATTCCCCTATAGAGAGGTTTGCGGTTGTGTCATCACAAAATATTTAAAAGATCAAAGGATATCAACACTTTTGCAAGACAATGTATGAATATAACTACAATAAAATTCCTAAATATTGGTCGACACTTTGTTTTCTGTTAGATGATGAAGTGTATTGCAAGTTTAGCGAAGATAAAGATGCATTTTGAGGGCCCTCTAGTAGCATGTCAGTGGATAAATTATCTGGAAAAGAAGTATAGAGCCAGTTGGCTTTCTGCAATGTTCAGTCATCATTAATTAACAATGGAAAGTCTGTCTGTAATTTAGGTTGTGTCTGACTGATCAACTGGCCCACCCTTAATCACCACAAACATTAGCACACATATATGCTTTAACTTATCATTGCTGTCTGCAACATTAATATTCATGTTCTGAGGACATGACTTCATTTGAAATTATCATTGATAATAAATGTTTTAGTCTGTGTTATATATATAAACAAGTAACACTAAATAAATGTTATAGTACCATTGCTAAAATTAGTACTATCATGAAAATGTTAATAATGTACCATCAGACAAACAATAACATCTGGCTGCTTCTGAATTTTTCCAAACAAAATAAGTCTTATTTAAATAAAACTTGATGGAGGAGAATATGTGCAGCTCACTGATACACAGGTCCTACATGTAATCTTCAAAGATAAGATTAGCATTCATTTTCCACATTTGGCTTTCAATGGGGGAATTGTTTGTATTTTGTAGAAACCTGCTCTCTCATGAAAGTAGAAGCCTGGAGGAGACTGTTGCCAACATCCACTATGATCAGCATGACTCAAAAACAAAGAAATGCATTTGTGTTCAAAGGATTCTAAGAAATGTAGCCTGAATTATCATGAGTATATGCATGGATTCAGACATTACAGCATTTCGACTTGTTTGGAGTTTGACAGAGCTCTTCCAAATGCAAAAAGAAAGGATCTGAGTTTGCAAGAAAACACTGTGGTGGATTTTTTGATGTTTACTGTCGCACTTCAGCTTCTGTTAGGTTTCACTTGAGATTCAGAACACTTTGCGGTGGGTACTTTGGGGTCAGCTTGGGAAAGTTTCTTATTAAAATGTCAAGAGCAATCACACTATAAGTGGTTGGACTTATGGCTGAGGGGAAGCAGCCTGTGCAAATCAAAAATTAAGTAATAGCTCTCATATATGATATTTATCAAGAAGCAAAGGACGATGTGTGAAAGGAAAAAGGCAAAGGAAACAGAGGAAAGAGGAACTGAGTGACCATAAACAGAAAAAAAAAAATCAGGTAAAACTCATCTGAGCGCCTTAATTTGAAGGGAGCATGAAAGTAAAGAGAACTCCAGTATTATTTCAACATTTTGAATAGGGTTTCAAAAGAGAAATGGTATTAAAATATTCAATTCATTAACCCCATTTAGTCACCGAAATTGTAACTACACTAGCTTGTCTGCTGGATTGGACTACAATCCATCTCAAAACCTGTCATTTGGGACCCAATCACACAGCCTTCTTACCTTCTTACATATCATCTTTGAGGACAAAATGTCTACTCCCTGTCTACCATGTGCGACACACTGACAATCAGTGCTGTTTCACGTTTCAGTGGTCATAACGTTATGCCTAGTTGGTGTGTAAACACCGGTAAAAACAAATAATGCAGTTGTAGGTGCTTTTAGAAAAAATGGAAACAAGTGATAATGACAGAAAGGACTGTGTGAGAAAAGAACAGCATTCTCAAGATTCATTCTTGTATTTTCTAATTGATGCCTTAATCAAAGCATCATGATTTCAAAAGAATAGGACTTTTGCTTAGCGAAAGAAATACACCTCCAACAGAAAATAAGTTAACCTTGAGCGAAACTTTATTTGAAAGGAGGAAAAATTATTTCTACCACAAAGAGGTTTCTGACAGAACTGGGCTCTCAGAGCGAGTCTATCAGTGTGGTATCCTTTGAATAAGAGCAAATAAATAATTTATATCCTTTTTGCTCCAAAAATGTAATCTGCATAAAAGTATGCTTAAATAGGAAAATATCAAGCCGTGCAACAGTGTTGCAGCACCAACCAATGATAAAAATAGTTTATAAAAGGTTTTGTTTCGGTTTAGTTTTTTAAAATTATCTTCTAAAGAAAGCATAACATTTTTATTAGCTGCAAAACCAGTTTGTTAAAAAAGGACTGGAAAAAAAATATGAACGTGGGTAGATTTAGTTTTCATGAAACAGTTCCAGCTCAGAAGATTTGGGACAGCTGTTTCTCCTCAACAGCAAACCCTCAACAATTAAAAAACAGCTGCACTAATCAACAAACTAATGGCAGAAACTGAAATGATTCCAGGATCTTTAAGCAGAAAGAGAGGAAGTGACAGAGGGACTAAAATAACATATGGGCCAGAGTTTGTGAGGCAGTTATGCCATAGGGAATCCAGGAATCAGCCATCAGTCAGAACACAGCCCAAAGAGATCACTTGACAGATATATTCATTACAGACAAGATGACAGGGGGTACAACACATGGCTCATTTCAGAGAGCTTTGTTGGACTGGAGTTTGGATGAATACTAATTAAAGGCAACAAACATTTAAATAGTGTCACTAATGCTGCATAGCAGGGTCCTGCTCTATATTTTCTTTCTGTTCCTCCTTGTATATCCACATTTGGCTATCAAGTCCATAGTCAAGCCTTTTTTTACCTGTATAAAATATGGCATCATCTTTCTGATACCAGTATTGTTGCTTGCAGGCATAATAAAACGCATCAATTTTCAATGCATGTATTTTTTTTATGGGGTTGCAGAGGGCTGTCACCGAGTTAGAGCCGGGTAACATCATGTAGTCCATTACTGAGCTTACACAGAGAAACGAAAGATGTGAGTACACAATCCCTCCTATAGTCAATTTGGAATAACTAATTAAACTGACATGCATATCTCTGGACTGCGATAGCAAACTAAAGCACCTGGAGGAAACCAATGCATTCAAATAAGGGATGCTATATACTGAGATCTGACTAGGGTAATAACTAAGAATTTGGTATATATGTAAAAGTTCAATGTTTCATGATGGTTAATCAAACTGGTTTTACAATTACATAATTAAAAATACAGTTAAAATTGCTTTTGGCCTCAAAAGCTACTCGAGACAAATAACTTAATCTGGGAAGTTTTTCCATTTCTTTGGTTGATGGAGATGGATTGCTTTTGGAGATAATATTAAGAAATCCAGAGCTTTGCAGAAATCTGGTATTTAAATTCCTGTAGCCAAAAATGTCTAATTTAAAAGTTAAGTCTAAATGAGACCAAATCTTTGAATCTCTTTTGTAAAGCTACATTAACACAGTTCAAAATCTTTGCAACAACTCAATATCCATATCTCAGAAATACCTACCTTGTCTTACCATGTAGGTAGTGTGCTCATTCAAGTCCATATTCTTAAAAATGGATTCATGTTTATCATATTCCGTAACATATTTAAAAACATTATTGCCAATTTCTTTCTGTGTGCTTATTTTTTAGCCATTAATGACAGAGATAAATTTACACAATTCTAGTGATATAAAACCATTCAGGCTCGTTATGTTCATAAATCAGCTGAGCTGTAAAAATGTCCTGAACAACTGCCAGTTTGGAATGCTAATTTTCAAGCTTCAGTTGATGGGCTAATTAATATGTTAAAGAACGCTAGGTTTACTCATTAGCTTGCTTTGACATTTAGCATCTCTAATCTGTTACGACAGCTCACAGTCAATGCACAGTTAATGTTATGCTAAATTCTGATTGTTATTAAATGTGCTAATGGGGTTGTCTTAGGAGGAACACCCATTTCCATTTCCTAAACAAGTAAAACATTTATAACAAATTATGACCTCAGTTTTATTGAACTCAAGACCTTGTGGTGTGATGAAAACAGATCATCACTGCTTTAGTAAATTTAAGAAATCTGATGAAAAGCAACTTTTACACTGTCATCTGAAGGTATTCAGTTTTCCCTGAAAACGACAATAATGGTTGTAAATTATGCTTTGTAAGGATCATATAGCATAAGTTTGTTTTGCCACTGCTTAGACAACCTGTACAACATCAATATTGTTTTCATAAATAATGTCAAGATTATAATACTGATATGCTTTGAAGATAAGTAAGGGGATACACATTAGATGAGACAAGATGCTTTAATTTAAGAGAAATGCATCAGTTAGTTCCCAACCAGATACTGACTGAATTGCTTCAAGGAAATGAAATGGGAGTGTATTCTTTGCCACCCATCATATGCTGCATTCGTGTTACTCTTAAGCCCTTTCCTATTGCTATTATGACACACATTATACCATGGTGAGAACCATTTAGATAAAAATCTCCCTCATAGTCGGATTTTATTTTCTGTGGTGTAATGGTTTTATTTTTCCTTATTTTTTGAAAACGGCTTGTACAGTTTATTGTTTTTTCTATAGCATTTTCACGCTAAAGGCAAGAAAGTGCTGTATAAAATGAGGTGTACATTGACTGATATTACCATTTACTATCACATGTACCAAAAAAAGGAAATAAAATCAGTTCTGATTAAATTTATGTTCTGTTAGCTTTATGTGGTTATAAATTCCAAGCTGCTGCCTTTGTAGAGTTTGGTGTGACAAACTGTACAATTTTTTTATTTATTTATTTTTTTTATAAAGCCTAATATGAAAATGTGACATTTTTAGTTCAATATTCTGTGTTTGATATTGGCCCATGGGATAAACAAACATATTTTCATCAATTTCTTTGTAAAAACTTTCTGGAGGTTATTAAACTACAGCAACACAAAGTGGATAGGGGAAATTATTGCAAAGGTGTTGCCAACTTCCTTTCATCAAAATCAGACAGAGAAAGAGAAAGGAGGATATGGAAAGCAACGAGAATCTCCTGGTGGGATTCTAAACTCTTACGATTGTTTTATATTTCTGATTAGCTTCCTGTGTCTGTGTCTTTTCAATCAAAGCATGGATGGTATAAACGTCTGTGTTAACTTTATCTCTTTGAGGTGCAAGACTTAATTTATTGATTTAATGTAATATTGGTCCATATTTGTGCGGGTGTGGGTGTGTGCATGTGTGCGTGTGTGTGAGTGGGTGGGTGGGTTAGAACAGCATAAAAAATAGAGAACCATTCTCGAGAGTAGTGATTGTACTTTCACACTTCAGCTATCACTGCCTTCATGCATTTTTAAATGCCTTCCATTTCTTCATTTGCAATTGTCTTGTCAAAATCCCTTTTTCCCCATTTCTGAAGGCAACACATGCTTTTATTTCTGAACGTTTTTTCTAAGATACTAATACATTTAATCAATTTTGCTATTTTATTACCTGAAATCTTTACATCTGTGTTGTACGTGTTCCTAATGGACATTCATGGGGAATATTCATGTGCTGCTAGTACCAGTTGTACAACTGGGTAGCAGAGGGTCACCTACTGTTAAAAGACTGGTAAGGCATAAGGAGAGGGGACTTATGGAAATCAAGTCAGAGGAAAGCGTTCGATATAGATGTGATCTTGCCTGGTCTTTACATTTCATGGATGGATATGGGTTGTTTTTCTGTCACTAGGGCTGTATTGTGCTTGTTGCACTTGAGAGAGCCTGTTGTGAGCCTATGAAAATTTCAGTGGGTTACTCTGTTGAGGAGCACAGTCCAAAAGTCACCTATCATCATGCAACTCTACAACAAAAATACCTTGAGGAGTTTTAGTTTTACTTCATTCTTTTCAGTGCCTTCAAAAGCAAGTCACTAACTTTTTCGCATTTTTTCACGTTACAAATACAAACTCCCGGAGTTATTCAGATTTTATTTGACACTTACAAAGTGCACAACTAGGAAGTGAAATAATTTTCCTTTAAATAAAATCCAGTGCAACCAAAAGTGTTCAGATTTGGTTGTAAACACCTGTGTGTAATTTAATGTCTGCCTCAGACGAGACCAAAATTAAATGGATTTTGTCTCCATTCAAAACGCTGTCTGTAGTAGAAAAGTACTGCCCCAAATCACCATGAAATCACCACCCCAGTTTTATCAGCAGCGGAACTTGCTATTGCCAGCACCATGCTGTACACACACTGTTTTTCTGCTATAACAATGGGAGGACATAATTAGAATCAGCATAACCCTTAACATAACATCATATATATGTGTTAGCATGTCACAGTCAAAGTTCAGATTTATATCCACTGAAAATCTTTTTCAAGCTATGGAAACTGACGTTCGCATACACTTTCCAACCATTCTGACTAAAGTTCAGCTAGCTTCCAAAGAAGACCAGGCAAAAATGTCAGTGTGTAGATGTGTAAAGCTGGTTAGAAACACAACCCAAATCTCTGCAAAAAAAGAAAAAAAAAAGTTAACTATGTGTTCTTTTCCTTCCACTTCACAGCTATATGCTACATTGAATTCTAGTAGGATGACAAAATACAAATAAGTTTAAGGAATAACAATGCTTTTGTCTGGTCCAGTAAATGTCCTCCAGCATGTATTATTATTAACGCAAGAGTAACAACAAGAGTGCCACGCTGGAAGTCAAAGGACTTTAGTTAAACACTTGAGCTTTACTCTGAATGAAAAATATACAAGTGAAGCATGTTGAAATTAAAATAAAATCCCTCTACATTTAAGAAATGTAAATATTGCCAGGCATGATGACACAGCAGCGTTTTCCACAAATACAGAATGAAGGCATGATCGAGCAGTACCCTTGACAGCTTCTGAATTTGTCCTGGATAACAGACAGCTTAGAACTGTCTCGTGTGTGTACACATCAGCATGAAAGAGAAAACAACATGCCGTGTCTCCAGCGGTGTTGTCACAAGCCTTGCTTGGTCTTACCTGCTCCCATTTCACAAATGTTGCCTGTCATTTGGGCTTGTTTGCAACGTGATTTCTCCTTTCGCTGAGGAGATCATGGGACGTAAATTCTCAGAACAACTGCGCTCCTCCCCTCAGGATGTGCTGGTGTCTCTACACTGACTCGCTAAACACAACACGTGTCTTGTTGACATAATTACAGTATCACAACTCAATGTAACGCCTGCATGTGCATTGTGAGTTTACCCTCTCATGTTAACTGAAAGCTTAAACACACCGCCCATTCTGTCAAGTCTACCCCTGAGTCAATAGAGCATCCTGTCAGAGTGAATACCGCCTGCCAGCCCATCAAACGGTCCCCTCCAAATACCCCAACAGCAAAGCCATTGCAGTTTTCCCACCTGGAAGGATTTCACTGCCTCCAGAGTTCCAAAGAGACCAAATCTTCTGGGGCGCAAATATAGGATGCCAAAAGTGTCACAATACAGTGACTAATCATGGCAATAAATATACATACATAAATAAATGTGATTATATAAATGAAATTGAAAATTATCATATAAATACATTTACAGCTGTATATTTAAATGTCAAAATTGTTTTAAATATATAAATTAATTCTATGGCAGTATACTACACAATTATTTCAGTATTTTATGTTTAGAATTATTTTAGATTTTTTGTGCAAAATCAATTAACAAGCAACTGGTACACAGGCTCGTCAAGTAAGTAATATTACCAGATTGAGGAACCGGTGATTTGCAGGGGTGTAAAACTATCATAGCATTGAATAAAAAAACAACAACTTCACACTGACAGCATGTAGTTGGTAATGTGATGGTGTGGGACTACGTTTCTGCTTCAGGACCTGGACAACTTTCTGTAATTGACAGCACAATTTCTACCAGAAAATCCTCTAGAAGGATGTCTGACGAGTCAGTTTTCAACCTTAGGCTTAAGTGTAATTTGGACAGGAAACTGTTGTGAAACACACCAGCAACTCTACCCCTGAACAAATCAAAAATTAAATTAAGCTGTTAAAGTAGTCTAGTCAAAGTCACGAAAGTCAAACTGGACTCATGACAGTCATGTTAAAAAAATAATTTTGATTAAGCACATCTCTGTATTAAATATGTTTTTAATGGTCTGATGCAATATTCTAATTTTAAATGTCATGTTTTCATTATCTGTAAGTGAAAAGCATCATAGCAACACATCCATATTTGTGTAATTGAACTATGTAATGTGTCTCAATTAGAGATAACATTTCCATAATAAATGGGATTTTCATTAATATTCTAATTTATTGAATGGGTTTGAATTACTTTTTAATTTTGGCAATTTTGGCCTTCCATATATGTCAGAGTGTATGGAGGGCACTCTAACATACCACATGGAAAGTGGATCCTTCACATGAACCCTGTATCCAATCAGCCAGATAGAAGAACCAAGCAGATCACTAAGCTTTGCAACTGAAATGCATCTCATATCAGTAGGTCAGCAGCAAAATCTTAACTATGCCAATTACATGCAACATAAGATTTTTTTTTTTTTAAGGTACATATATCATATATAGGTTTTGTTTGTCTACATGCAGAAAATATAAACAATGTAAACATTTTTGACTGCTACTCTTGATGCTAATACAGAGTGAAGACAGATGTGATTTCAAGATACTATGAACTCACCTGTCGACGTAGGTCCCTGGTCTTTTTGGTCATTTTGTCAATGGCTGAGTTCAGCGGGTCCCCTTTTTCTTTTCTACCAGTCTGTAAAGGAATACAAAATACCATGTTAATGCTCTGACAGTACACTCAGTATGACGTATTATCTTTTCAGGTGTATTTGGGGCTGTTCAAGAGCAGATTTTGAACATTAAAAATACATTTTTCTAAGAAAAATGTGCTGACGTCTAATGTGTTTTGTAGACCAAAAATTTCTGACAGAACTGTTACCAATGTTACCTAGCAACTAGGTAATCTGGCGAGTATCAATTTAGTTGTCTCCAATTCCCCTTTGTGCTGAACTTCCTGTCAATGCCAACTCCTACCAATGGCTTTAGGATGGTGCAGACTACCACATGGTTCACCTGATACACACAGAGATGCAAGCTGTTTCTTTTCACTTAACAGTAGGGAGTTTTTCAGGGCGAACAGCTCAGCTTCCACTATCCCTAGTTTCCCCTGCTCTGGTGATAACAAGCACAGGAACCGAAACAGTGGGAGTCACTGTTGGTTACTGGTAGGAGTTCCTATGACAGGATCTTTTTTGTGACTCATACAAAAATACTTCCAATCAGTTTGTTGCAAAGTCTGGCCAAAAAGGAGGCTTCACTTTCACCTAATTACCCTGTTTCTGCTCAGAAACCATGACGAGCCAAGCTTCACTTTTACTATCTTACTCAGGATGACAGCTTAGCCTTGAGGTTAAAAAGATGGTGTCAGCATCTCATTGCAGACTATGCTAAATGCAAATCTTTTGAACAGAGGAGAAAGTATTTTTAGCCAGCGCAAATTGATAAAAATATTCAAATAATTCTGAATGTACTGTTTACAATAGACTTTCACCCCACCATAGCATAGATTAACACATTTGAATTACAGTGCACTCCAAAGCTATTCAGAACCTTTAACCCTTGATATTTATACATTTTTAATTACAAATAAAAATCTCAATAGGGTGTGTTGCATTTTTGCAACTTGAAGCTAATAACACCCCTGGGAGGTGTACTGTTGCATGCTGAAATAATGACATGATGTGTGATAAATACATATTAAATTATTACATGCACGTAGTTGCATTTTTCCAATGTGTTTTCCATAAACACCTTGACTCGCTCCTAAACATTTTCTGCTTCATTTATCAAAAGAATACTACCACATCGATTCCTAAAAAAAAAAAAAAAAGAAAAAAAATCACAAGGTAATGCACAAGCATGATCTGCCATTCACATCTCGTTTTCCCCTTCACTCTTTTTACCAAATCTAATAAAGTTAATGAGGAGTCCCCATTACACCGGTGCAAGTGAGAGATTGGGACAGTAACAGAAATTGCTCTTTAAAGGTGAAGAATGATCCTTGTTTACTGCTCCGTTGGATAGCTCTCCCTCTAGTCCTCTCACTAAGCTGCTGTATCGAGTCTCATGCCATCACATTTCAAACTGAAAGTCTATAAATAATCATTCATGTTAATGGCTTTGTACTCTTTTTTTTGACAACTGACAAATGGAAAACTGTGGCTCATCTCTCTCATGAAGGTTCAATTCCTGCACATAGAAATATCAATAATGGGAAAAAAAAAAAAATGCAGCCAAATTCTTGCCATAGCTGCGGTTTCTTTTATTAGCTTCAAGTTATAAAAATGAAGCAGGTTAATTAACAGATTGTAAGGTAAAGACATTTTCTGTTGCCACATTTCCAGCATACAAATTTATTTGCATTGTTGCCAGGCAACTATTTGACTCTTTTCAGCGGTTTACCACAAAAGCAAGCAGTCAAATTGCTCATCTGGTTTTGAAGAGAAAAGTACACCTGGTAACACCCGTTCTCTTCATCCAAAGTCTGCTTCGCATGACAAAACACTGAGACACACTGACCACTCAGAGCACGAGTAAAAGAGCTATTTAGCCTCCATCGTGTTTAATGAGACACCAAATGTGCTGACTTATCTCTGTGTTACTGCACTATTGTTCTGCCCTTTTGATAATTGAGTGGAACAGAATGCCTCGTATTGTTGCGTCACTGATAACTAAATGAGCTCACATCAAATGGACAAGTCAGGGTAAACTGTCCTCCAGCCTCCCCAAAGTTAAAACTGCTTCTTTTAATGTCTTGGTCACCATCAGGCTGTAAAAATAACAGCTCTCTCATTAGTTATGCATACCCCTGTCATCACAAACAATGGCAAAGAGAGGACCACCACCGTGAACTCCAGACTACAGCCTGTTGATGGAAATTTTCTCTCTGTGAGTACCTTCTTTTTTTATCTGCAGTAATTCTGGTGGCACAAAATTAAGAGACATGCAATGTTTTAACGTTAACAGAAACCGGCTTCTAGTTTGCATGTTTCTCCTGTTTGACTTTGTAAATAACTTATGGAACATACAAACAGACATTTTACTCATTTTGAATTGTTCTCAGATCAGCAAGTACATTGAAGCACCAAGGGAATGCAAACGTATAAGGTCTGTAACGGTGAAGAACTGATTTTTGAAAAGATAAAGCCATAAAAAGGGATAAGTTTCCTGTTTCCTTATAGGTTATTGCTGGATTGCCCTTGGCTAAGGCTCATATAGCATTTTTATCCACATGGATTTAAACATTACAGTCAGAATGAGTTATTTATCTTCCAGCACACACTATAGTTAGTCACTGGTTCTGCTAAATAGCAATGTCACAATGCAGTCATTTGTTGTGGGGCAATGCAGCAAGCTGAAAGGAAGAAAACAGACATGCATAGCTTGACCAATGTGCTTTGAGCTACAGGGTCAAATTCAGCACCAAACCCCATCCAACTCCTAACAATCTCTTGTATTTCCAGGAGGTTTTCTCACATATTTGCAAGTGTAATCTTGACATATCAGGGCAGGCTTTTAGCCAGTTGTTAAATGACATATGAGGAGGAAAAAGAAATGGAGGCAGAAATCTGTTACCTTGCATTATGTTACCTTCCACACTCACACTAGCACACCCACTTTGATGTCCGTATACAGACTAGCTTTACAATGCCAAAGTAGAAAAGTAGAGGACATAACATTAGTCATTGTGTTGCCTTAAGAGCCTAATGTGTCATTAAGGCTCTAGTGGGACAAACAGGATTACAGATGCTCTCAGCCCAAATTAATTATAAGAAAGGTAAATGGGGTAGGGGGGGTTAATGGAAGCTTTCGGTGGAAAGTTCCTGCATTTTCAAAATGATGCAAAAAAGTGGGGAAAAAAATTATATAAATTTTGATTATAGAAATGAGTTTCAAAATTTGAGTTATGTGGTAAACAAATCAAGTATGTTCATGTTTCCTTTTAATTATTCTAAAAAAAATAAAATAAAATAAAAAATCAAGAAGTGGAATTAAAATTCTCAGTCTTATTTCCAAAACCTCTTTAATTTGAGCTAAGAAGATTAAAACAGCATAGATGTCAGACTGAGGGAATAAAACCCGGTACTTATTTTGGCAAGTATGCAGTGTTAATATTTTTTCTTTTCTTTTTTACATTTTCTTTATCTCCAATCTTTTAAGTAATAACATACCATTCACAGTTAAAAAAGTAAATACGATTATGTTTAGAAGTAACTATGTTTTCAGAGAACTATAATTACTTTTTGGAATTTATTTTTCAAGTGCATTCATTATGGGATGAATAATGTATTGCTCATTCTGGGTTTTCTGAAAAACAAAAAAATATCCCATTAAACAGTCCATGCCTCAATTCACCATTAGAAATTTTGCATAAAAAGCTGTGCACAGTGATGATTCATAGGTTAGTCATTGAGTCCATCCTCACATTAAGGTCAAATATTTACAAACTAAAATCTCTTATTTGTACTTGAAAGTGCAGGTATTTGTTGTATAAATTACAATATCAAAGAGTTAATTTATTTCAGTAAATTATATAAAAAAATGAATCTAGATTTGCTTTTGATAGACTATTTCCAGTGTTGACTGCAGGTAATTGGAGTAAATATGGCTTACAGAAAAATATATATATTTCTGTAAAAACGATTTAAATTTTAAATATATTTTTTAAAATTTATTTTAAAAAATATATTTTTTAATAAAATGACTTTTTATTAAATAAATGTTACCCTATGGCCATGTTGTGTCTTACACAATTGTAGGAAAGACCACAAACTTTGCTGTTGCTTAGCAGGATGGCAAGCTGCAAAAGGTTGACACTAAAGAAGCAGGTGATTCACAGAGTACTTGTGCAAAAGTACGACTGGAAAGTTTAGTGGAAGGAAAAACACGAGTGTGTTAATGAGATCCATAAGCAACAGAGGTAACTGCAAACTTGAGGTGTGGAAAAGTCATTTCAACAGTTTTGTTAAGATTCACCAGGACTTGGAATGATTATTTTTTAAAATAATAAACATATACAGATGTTAATGTGCTTGATTAATCTAAATATTTTGTTAGATTAATTACAGAAACAACTATTTCTGAATAATATGCAGACCTTTTTTACCTGTCTATAGGTAGAAACTTGTTTTATATTTAACATGTAATGAAAGCTTGATAACTTGGATGGTGGTTGAGTCGATTCTTTTCCATAGAATATTATTGATTGTTTTTCTCCCCTTATTTTCCATATACGCATGTTGGAAAACACAAGTTGGGTTTCCTGGTTAATAAAGCTTCCTGTGGTGCCTTACAGACAGTGTTTGCCAATTCTCCATCATCTATTATTTTCCACCCCCATGCTGTGCTCTCATTCAATCTCTGTTGGGGGAACATAATAGGTGGGCTAACAATAAGAACCTTGTGAAAGAAACAACTGGGTCTGTAGAAGTGGAGTTTCTTTTGTCTGCTTAGGAGAGGCCTGCTGGCTGGTGCATACTGGTGAACCAACCGCACAATGATGTCAATTCTCTGAGGTCCTCACACAGTAAATATTGTAATTTGCAGATGTCTTGCAGTGAAAACTACATTATCTCTCTGCAATTTTGACAGTACACCTCATAAAGGAGAGATAAAAAGTGCATCTTGTCTAATATATATCAAATGGAAAAAATTTAAGTGGGATACTTGGTTTTATTGTAATCTATGTTCCACTTAACGGTCAAATAAGAAATACCTTTAATTTATAATATTCAAGATCTTTAATTAAGTTATTTGTTTTAAATTACTGGTATTCATTTCATATCCCATCCACTTCCTTGAAGCCAATTTGCCAAACCAAGACAAAAAAAAAAAGGCTGAACCCAAGGCTTGATAGACAAATGGGACCTGGGTTTAGTAATTCATAGGCAATAACAAGGCAAATAAAAGAAATGGGCAGATGAATCCGAGGGAAGAAAATAGAAGTCCGGTGGTGCAGGAGGCACTGTGTCTCATTGTCTCTCAAGATCAATGTGTTAAATGATATCAATTCCGGCTCCATGTCAATTCAATTAGGCAGGAGTGAGAGGTACAATTACTGCCCAATGTGGTTACACTGTCTGTGGCAGGCTTAAAGGGGAAGGCAAGCTGATAACAAGAATGTGAATGAGTGTTTTGTGTGTGTGTAAGCTCCAGAGTGTGTGGCAATAACAGTGGTAACATGTTGGTTGGGTTACCAGCTGATAATGGGTAGCCAGATCCTCATTAAGATAAGTTGTGTTCTTTCAGCTGTGGTGCCACAGATGGGCCAATTTGAGATGTTCTCATTAAGTGCAAAAGAGGTGCAGCAGTGGCTATCAGGCACTGTGATTACAGGATGGCCACAAAGAGAATGATTCTGCACCAATAATTTCTGCACCAAGAAATGATTTCTCCAATAATTTGGTTTGGATTACAATTTTGGTTTGATAGGTTTTAACATTATTCAACAGTAACACAGTAGATGGGAACAGAATAATATAATTAGGTTATACAAGACTGAAGCAAAAAAAAGAGGATACATTCAAAATATTTATTTTTCCATTTATTTTTGATTGGATTAATTGTGTTTGTAATTTACATAGGAATTAGTTATCTTAATTTACTATTAACTGCAAATTATTATAAGACATTGTTTTACTTTAGTATTCTTTTGTGAAAGGTCTTTGCATCACAAATTTCATCAAGAATTGCCCCTTGGTGATAAATAGTTAGTAGCTTTTATTCAGTAGGAGCAAGACAGGAAAAAGGGAAGAGAGAGGTGGTGAAGATATGGCCAGGGGCCTGGAAGCAAACCGGGGACAAATGAGGTTTGTAGCCCCTCACATGGTATACCTGTTCCACGTGGCATCCCCATCTAGCTTTGGGGATACTACTTTACTGTGGTATGCAGATTTTCATCCTAACTCCAGTCTGCAGTTGTTATTCTTGCCAGTTATTAAATAATCAGTTGTTGCACAGCATAAAACTGAATGAAATACTAATACAGTAGAAAAATACAATAAGTATTTTACTGTATATACACATATGTGCAAATACATACATATGAATGTGTGTATGAATAAATAAAGAAAATAAATGAAATAATTTTTGAAATGTGAATAATTAATTCTGTTAAAGAGAAAATAAGGTCCCCATTATTCATTTATTTTCTTCATGGGAACATTTATTTCCTTGGAGTATTTATTAATTATTTATTTATAAGAGTATTTATTAATCTAAGTAAAAGGAAACTGTTTTTGTTTAAAGACAAGCTTGACAGAAACTCAATACAGCAAATACAATCAGTCATATTGTCAAACAAGCTTAGATGTAACAATAAAGCTTATCCAACATTTTATTAAATAAATGTGATACTGAAAAAAAAAACTTTCACAATAAGCCTCTTGATTAGGCCTGTCGCGATAAACGATAAATCGATTAATCGAACGATAAATTAAAACTATCGACTTCATTTCAATTATCGGCTTTATCGTTTCTTCCGGCCTTTTTCTCTTTCTGTTGATGACACTGAATGAAAAAAGGCTAAACTCCGGTGCTTCCACTGACCCTCCCTTCCTCATTTCCTTAGTGTAAGACCCAGCGCTCACTACACGATCTTAGAGCTGTCGGTCCATTTTCAAAACCAGAGAGACACATTAGCCGACAGAAATCC
>CAEGAD010014405.1:0-27437 GCA_903067055.1 Poeciliopsis paucimaculata
AGATAGATAGATAGATAGATAGATAGATAGATAGATAGATAGATAGATAGATAGATAGATAGATAGATAGATAGATATCTATATCTATATATATAGATATAGATATATGTATATATATCTACATATATATCTATATCTATATCTATATATATATATATATGTCACATCATGAGAACATTTTCACTCTGCATTTTGAAGAAGATTTGCTGACTGTTGAAATGAGATGTGAGACCATGTAGGCTCAAATGACTTCGCATTTACAACATACTTTACGTTATCGCACTTTTCTTAGCATGCTCAGGCCTGATAAACAGGTAAACAAAAGTTTTCCAAACGCTTGGTCCCTCAGGTAAACTTCTGTCCAATCAGCAGGTTTATGCAAATGTCAGCTGCAGGTGCCACGAGGGAAGGGGAGCGGGTGAGGCGGCGCTCGCGCGGCAGCGACAGCATTTTATCCAGGTGAAGATGACAACCCTTCCGACTCTGTGACACCAGACGAAAGAAGTCGGGCTATTTTTCGATTGTCGACTGTTGTCGTTGTTTCCTCAAAGGCGGTGAAAGTTATGGACGTAAACGGCGGTCGGGAAAGAGTTGTTTGCCGACATTCCGGGTGAATGAAAACCCAGATGGAGACCGACCTGAGACTGGAGTCAAGTTTGTGGGTCGGGAATAAGAGATACCTGGCTGTCCTGACCGGCTGGCATCTCAAATGGACCGAGGCGGACAAGAAGAACCGCGATAAGAAAACAGGTGAGTGATCCTGTGGCTCTGAACCAGGCGGCACAAACCGTCGCCTTGACATCCTTTATACATGCGTACAGATCACAGAATAAACAGCAACCTCCTATCTAAAATTATTCTTTCTTATAATACTTCATTATTAGTGTTGCAAACACTTAAAGGTTTTACACTGACAACAGTTTTTAATTTGCAGACAGGGAGTGCTTAAAGTCCTTTCAAAAAACGTGAAGAACAAGTTGAGCAGCACCAACATGTCATAAAACAAGTTTACTGAAAACAGGCTGGAAAACACACACGCACACGCACACGCACCCCTGCACGCCTCCTGACACATGACCTTAGATTGATAAAGGCTATATAAACAACAAAATAGCCAGCAGTTATTGAATGTCACTCATTATTATTATAATAATAAAAATAACTAATTCCAGAAAGGAGGGGGAAAAAAAAGAAATATATGTTTTTTTTCCTAAACACATCCCAATCCAGGTCGAAAACAAGAAACAAAAAATCTGTAGAAATCCAGTCCCTATACACAGTAATGCTGCACATACTTGCATACTTACATCCACCCATCCACACACATTACAAAACAGAAAGAGAATGACAATAATAATATAAGGGAAATGTATAATTAAAGAAGTAATAAAAAATACTTGTTTAAACAAAGAGGGTCAATTGCAGGTGTTGAGCTGAGGGGCTTTTTCCCTAATAAAAATAAAATAAACATCGGAAAACAGTTTTCTGTACTTCCTCTAGTTATGTTTGTGTGATTTTGCGATTTGCTTGGTGACCTGAAACAACTAAAAGGGACAAAAGCAGAAGAAATCTGGAAGGGAGAAATTCTTTCTTCCATAAGCTTTCACTGAAAAAAATGAAAAGATAAACTGCTGTAACCTAAAAAAAAAAATCACTTAACATAATACAAAGTTATTATAATTCATACAAGTCAAAAATCAGTTGACCTCTTGACTTATTATTAACAAGTAGAGTGGACAACACTGACCTAATCTGTTGTGTTTATGCTGGTCAGGCGACGTGCACTGCATGCCGTTTAAACAAACAAAGGCTCGATTCTAATCATGTTTATCTACTATACAACAGGAAGGCACTCAGAACAGCAAAACCCCTATGAAAATGAAGTGGCTTCACAGAATCAGCTTTCATTACAATCACACTATAGTTTTTCCAGTATCCATTTTGTTACAATGTAGTAAAATCCAGGACATATTATTGCTGTGGGAATTAAATACCTAAATGGAAAACATCCATTTTGATATTTAATACTCTTCATTACTTTGACAAGTACGGACTCAATGAGTTTGAGATCAGTTTGGGATTTTCATCACATCCGTTCTGTCACACAGTTTCAGTTCCTGTGGCCGAGGTGGTTGGAGTGGAGGAGGGGCGGGTGGAGGTTCTGCCTCACAAGACTGTGGAGGACACAGATAGAGACTTCACAGGTATAAATAGAAATGACACAGCCACAATTAAATAATAATAACTTGCTATACTGTAATTGTTACTTGATCTGTTGTTTTAGCCTATTATCTTAGTAACGGTTGCATAATCTTGCAGATAAAACATTTATTTACTTATCTGTCTACAGTTTTCTATGTGAAGCGCAGCAACAGCAGGACTTCCTCTGGGCTGCTGTGGAGACTGGGCCGGACCCAGTTCACCTGTCCCAGTCGGGTCCTCAGAGACCAGTGGACGAAACACCTACGGACAGCCCTAAAAACACACAGTGAGGGGAGATTTTCCATTTAAAATATTGCCGAATCCCAAGCCTGTAGCTACTTGTAACGTCCTAAATGCGTTTTTCAGGTCCCCTCCGTCCACACAGGCTGCTGGTGTTCATCAACCCATTTGGAGGAAAGAAAAAAGGAAGGCAGATCTATCACTCACTGGTTGCCCCTGTGTTTGAGCTGGCTGGCATCAGCTCCCATGTAATAGGTAAGCACTGTTATTGATAAAGTTCATACCCCTTTAGCTTTTTCGAATTTTGTCACTTTGCAATCACAAGCTTTATATTTATATATATATATATGTATGATAAAATCGAGCGGTTAACATCTCAGGAAATCAGCAAATCTCTTGATGTGAGAAATAGATTTATTTGAACTACATCAATCTATGAAGCTTGGACCCTGCTACTCTTTTATATTTTTTATTTAAATAGTTTTCCTATGCCCTGCGACAGACTGGCGACCTGTCCAGGGTGTATCCCGCCTCTCGCTCGAAACGTTTTCTAGAGATAGGCACCAGCACCTCCCGACCGCAGAAAATGAATGGATGGATAGTTTTTCTATCAGATAACTTTCTGAAGTAGCACACAGAAGTTTGTGCTTTGACTTGACAAAAATACGTATCTTTTAATCTATCCTCTGTCTGACCCACTTAACTCTTAAACCAGTTTTCAGCTGCATTTATTTTTTTTCGTCTTAGTGACTGAACGAGCCAACCAGGCCAGAGATCACCTCCTGAAGAAAGACTTGACGGGTTTTGATGGGTGAGTGCCGTCAGTATTTTGATTTGTGGTAGGAGATTGTTACAAAGGCTTCACAGAAACTCTTGTGTTTGCTTTTGACAGTGTGGTGTGTGTGGGCGGCGACGGCATGTTCAGCGAAATACTTCACGGTGTGATTGGGAGAATGCAGCAAGAGGCAGGCCTTTGTGAGAACGATCCTGCGGTCACTCTGCAGCCCTGTCCACTCCACATTGGGATCATCCCTGCAGGTAATTATTGGAATGTGTTTATAAGGTCAGTGTGCGTTACGGATGTGAATCCAAAAAGCTCATTCCTGGTTGTCTTATTGTAGGCTCCACAGACTGCGTGTGCTACACCACAGTGGGAGTGATCGACCCCGTTACCTCATCTTTGCACATTGTCATTGGTGAGGAAAGGTTTGCGTTAAAAGAAATCCCTGTTTTGTCAAATTTTAACCCAGCTTAAATAATTCTGCCATCTTTCAGGAGATTCTCAGCCTCTGGACGTGTGCTCAGTTCATCACGGTCCCGGTCAGGTGCGGTACTCCGTGTCTCTGGTGAGCTATGGCTTTTATGGCGATGTGCTAGCCGAGAGCGAAAAACACCGCTGGATGGGACCCTTCAGATACGACTACTCAGGTCAAACAGAGATCCTTAGTGAAGAGAACAAAAAATTATTGCGTAGTTCAATTTCTGTTCTTCATCTCCTCTGTGAGGCTGATTGCTGCAACTTCCCTTATAGAGCATTTTATGCAATACAAGCGCTATGTTCTCTCTTTCATATTTTTCTTGTGCTATGCACTTCTTCTCTTTTATTTAGGTGCAGTGATGTTTCTGAGCAACAGAAGCTACAGGGGGACAGTGCAGTATCTGCCAGCTGATCCACTGATGTCCAGCCCAAGAGATAAGACTCGCTGTTTGTCTGGGTAAAACACCAACTTCTGTTAGACAATTACATGACTAATTTCATGCAACGTTTTAATAAAGAAAGAAGGAAAGTAAGTTACAGTGGTTTGACACTTTAAATTTAAAGCATTGAAGTAATTCAGGGCAGTAGTTGTGTTACTTTAATTCTTCTATTGTTTAAAGAAATAAGTTCTCAAATAAACACAGTTAAAACATGCAAATCACTATGCACAAATACATTATGGTACCTATTGTTTTAATCAGAAAATTATCCAAAAGGAGGCATTTCGAAAATGCAGAGATAATGATGCCTCATTGAAATCATGATGCATTCACAAAGTTGTTCAAATTTCAAGCTGTGGGATGTGAAATGTTTGAAATTTCATTCAATCATTTCAAAACTTCTGTGACAACCATCCTGTTTAATTCAAGTGGAAAACAAATGTATGTATTAGAGGAATCTAAGAAAAAGATGCAATTACCTGATTGCATATGTATAGATACACCCTGAATCTATTTGCTTAAGCACCTTTTGACTTACTTTCAGTAGTCGGTCTTTTTGAGGTAACACCTGTTATAGAAAGTGGGATTAGCTGTAAGTAAAGTTGCAGTTTTTCTGAGTTTGGATTTCTTTTTTAGCAATGGTTATTTGTATCCTTTTGCTTAATCTGGAGTTTGCAAAGAGGCTACAAATTTGTTATTCGGGGACAGGACCGAATTTGTTATTCAGGGACAGGATTTGTTATTCGGGGAAGCAATAAGTGGGCAAAAGTCACAAAAAGTGGACATTTCACCAAAACTGATGGAACTAATAGACTAAAACTGGTCAGGGTGGCCTAAAGCAACATTGAAGGAGCTAAAGGAAATACAAACAAGTTTTGGTTTTTTTGTACATGTGACAACAATCTCCTGCACGTTCCATATGTCTGGTCAGAGGAGTTTCCAAAGGAAACAGACATGACAAAATTTTTCCTGAATGTTATGGGAGAATGTGAAACCTGAGGCATCTGAGCCAAAAGATAAGCTTAGCATTAACGACACATCACAAAACAAACATCCCACCCAAAGTGAAACATGGTGATGGCAGCATCATTGTCTGGGGTTGCTCTTGTGAAGGTGGATGAAGTTATGAGTGGTTATTAGTAACACTCTGTGTTGACTCAGAGCTTCACTTGTCTGTTTGAGACTCACGATTTAACTCAATTGTATTGAAGCATGCATGCAAATCAACAAAAATAATGATGGCATAAGAGAAAAATGTAAGTTTTGGAACCCTCCCTCCTGCACTAAAGTCAACAGAACATGTGTGAGGTCTGCTTTAGGCTGTGAACATCAGTTGTCCTCACAATCATATAGTATCAGAAATAGGATGCTGAAGAAGAAAACTGAATGTGAAAAGATAAAAATCAGATTAAAGGTGCACACACATATTTCACCAAGTTATTGCAGCTTTTTTAAATGTGATTTTTTTTTCTTATTTCTAACAAATGTTTGTTTTTAGCAAGTTAGTAATTGTACAGGATTACTCCACATTCTATTTGGAAAATATATTTATCAATTTCTAATTTTTTACTCTACAAAACCCTGGCATTTTAACTGGGGTGTATTTACTTTTGAGCGCCACTGTGCCTTTCCTTCTGCCTTGTTTGGGTCCTAATCTAAGTTATCTGAGAATGTGGATGGTGATGATTTGTTGTAACACTAAACTCCTTTAATTAGAAGATTAGAAAGCATGCATGTGGTCTATGAATGAAAAAAAATAAATAAATCACCCAGAGTCTCAGCTTGGGACATTGTAACTGCTACCACCTGTACCTGGGACTCAGGTGTTGGGTGCATCTTAAGGAGGGTGGGAACCATGACAGTAGGAACTTGATCTAGATGAAATGTGAGACTCGGCCTCGTGTTGGGCTCGGAGTATCCACTTCAGCCTTTGTCTAAGCAAGCGGCCTCTGGCTGCCAACAAATTTTTTAGGACGGCTTTTATGAGCATGCATCAGACTTTAGGAGCTCTTTAAAACTCTGAATGTGGTTATGTGTTCTTAGGTGTGGTGTTTGTGCCAAAAGCACCGAGAGACTTTTCACAAACTCTTCAGATTCTGGCTCCCTGTACAGCTCCAACTCTGGTCCGTTCAGTAACGACTCGGAAGGTAAAAAAAAGACAATATTGTTTTATACCAATGTAGTGACAGCCAAGTTTACTGAAAAATTACTGACTCCTGTCATTATTTAAATTATCTTTATATATTGTATCAATATATTTACTTGTGTGGCCGTATTTAACACTTTAAAATGTGTTTTAGTGAGGCTAATTTTTCAAAACAACTTCTAAATTTTCATCAAGTCCACATTTCTTGATTTTAATCTTAAGTGCTGTGGTTTCAATACCTGTTATATATATATAAATATATATATATAAAAGCCGGAAAAATCTAGCTTTATAGTGTGCACTTTCAATGTAAGAATATTTTTATTTATTATTTCATAACCTCATGTTGCAGCAAATCATGGATTTACTCTGGATCATGTTGTATTTGTTAAACTTACACATCAGAGTCACTGTGATGAGCTAATTCTGCCATGGAAATGGTGATTGGTCTGTGGTCCAGCTGTTGAGCAAGTTAACAAATCAGATGTTAGGATTTCTTTTACAAACTAGTATTATTGTATAATGAAAATACTCTTGACTAATGAGCAATTTTACATACATTTACTTTTTGCATCATTATAATTTTGCTATCTTTTAAAATACATGGTGACTAAAAATATGACATTATCCAATAAAAATTCCTCCAAATATTTTTTTTCTGTTTTGTTTTTTACTGCACCGTAAGTTCTTATAAGGAATTGAACCAGCCATGATTTTGTTTTTAATAAATACACTTTCACTTTGACTGAAACAGCCCATCGTTACTTTAAAAAAAAAAATGTTGTGGTATTTATGCTGTACAGATTACCATGTAAGGATGTTGCTTGAAACTATAGAATCTTGTCTTTTTGTTTGTCTCTATAGATGAGTGGGTCAGTGTGGATGGCAGGTTCAAGTCTGTGTCTCTCACATGTATGTCCAGCTCGTGTGCCAAAAGTCCTCTGGGTCTCTCTCCCTCAGCCCACCTGGCTGATGGAACAGGAGATCTCATGCTGGTGTGGGACACAAACCCCTTGGGATTCCTTACTTACCTCTACAGGCACACAACCACTCAGGACCAGGTACCAGGTTTTCCCTATATGTAAATGAGTCTCAGCAGACATTTAAAAAGTGTCCCAGCCCATTGTTTCCTCTTGTTCTCCTAGTTTGATCTGCCGTTTGTGGAGGTCCATCGTGTGAAGGCGGTGCGCTTCACTCTGGCAGGAGAAGGAGAGGAAGCCGAGGACAGGGGAGGTCTGCGTGGTGCGATGGATGGAGGAGATGGGGCATATGTCGAAAATGGAAGCATAGCTGGATCCCAGCAGCACCTGGCAGCAGGAGCTAATGGACAAATGATGACATGTGAGGACAAACCTATGAGCCCCTTCACGTGCGGCCTTTGCTGCAGTAAAGTTCCTGCTGTGTCAGTCTGGAACTGCGATGGAGAAATTCTGCCTTTCCCTGAGATCTGCTGCAGGTAAGTAAGTCATCATGGTGTGTTTTTGTCCCGCCTGTCAGGTTTATGATTTGCACTCTCCAACACACATCAGAAAGAAAAGGCCTGTGAAGCTGTTTCTTGTTACAAGTAACTACCTTTGGCTTTTGTTTTGCTGCCGGTCTCAGGATTCATGGCCAGTTGGTGCGTCTGTACGCCAGGGGCATCGAGGACGGGACTTTCTTAAAAGACTGCACCGAGGAGAGGGACGAGTGCAACAGAATATGCATACCACCTAGATGAAAGCTGATAACCAATTGAAAAAGTATATCAGTTTGTTGTTTAAAGGTTTTTAAAATTGATAACACTGCAGCAAGTCTTGCAGACTTTCATTGCCAAAGAGTTTCTCAAGCTTCAGGCACTTTAATTCATACTTTGCCACTGTAATATTTGGAAAATAAATATTTATTCCTGAAGCTCTGTACGTTTATGTTGATTTGTCATCTTCCCTCTGTGTACAAACAGAGGGAAGACAAAAATGACATTAACCTGTTACTGTGCACACGATGTTTGCTGCTTTTGATTTGTTTTTGTCTGTTTCAGAGAATTAAGACGAATGTTGATGGAGGTTAAGCTACAAATATATGAAATAAAAAAAGGCATTATTTAATTTTTTTACTAATGTGGATAAAAGCAGCAACAGTTTCATATGAGAAAGAAGGAGAATTTGCTCTGGACTTGAACTACAGCAGCTCGACTCGTCACAACATCCCAACCAACGGGCTGCAGCATTACTCTTACAGGAAAACAAGCACAAGAGACTCGGATATTTAAACACATGTTCATCAATACTGTTCTTCCCAGAGCTTTCTGAATCCTGGGAAAGATCACTGCATGTTCCGATCTCTGTACATATGTTGTATGAGTTAGGTCACACATCTGGTAGAGAAAGGAAAACAAAAAACAAAATACAAGATCAGATTTCTGCAGGCAGTAGATCAAAATGTCTTGTAAAAGTATTCATACATGTTGAACGTTCCCACATTATTAATGTCGCAAACAAAAACTTCAATGTATTTTTATCTTGATTTTGTGACCAATGTCTATAGCTGTAAAGTAGAGGGAAAATGGGACGTTTTTTGAATTGCTATTAGCAAATGAAGAAAAAGAGGATCATTAAAAAGAGAAGCTGCTATAAGAGGCTCACAGTTTCGGTGGTCAGTCACTTTTCTTAACAAATGTGTGAAATATTTATGAAAGAATAACTTCAAAGGAAGCAAGAAGATATTTTCTTTGCAGTTGTGCAGCAGGTCATGCCTGGGACACAGTAAACATGGAAGAAAATGCTCTGCTCATGCTATGTGTGGAGAAACAAAGGCATTGCAATTTAAAGCCAGAAGAGAAAGCAGTAATTGAGAGAGATTATTCCATGTATTGTCTCAAAGGGGCTGAATACAGGAGAGATTTTTCTTCACAGTTCTGTTTTCAACGCACTATTTTGTGTAGGTCTGTCGCATAATATGGTTACGAAATGAGAAAACTGGGAAAAAATCCACAAGGTATCGAGACTTGTGCAAGAAGTGGGTGAAGACATACAGTGTTAGAGATGTTGGAGGAATGTTTGGAATGATTTTACCATTTGATTAAGCTCAGAAAGACCATTTTTCTTACCTTTGGTTTGACAAAAGTCTGCCTCAGTGAACAGTTATCAGGAGAGGCATCTTCTCCCAGACTAACCTGTCCAACAAGTCTTCCTGTTTTGTTGACATGTTGCCATGGCTTTGTGAATCATGTGAATCATGACATTGCATGATTTTATTTTGGTGTTCACTGTAAATATCTGTCTATCAACAGCAGGAAACATCCGTATCATTACATTGATCTTAACGGTGAATATCTGCTGCACATAGTTCAGCACCAAGCCCTTTTGTCCTTTCTGGTTTTGCACGAGTAAAATATTGTATTTTAAACAGTTTTTGGGGAAAAGAGTGAAATGCAATTTATTTAGAAAACTTGAATGCACATGCATGTTGAACCACACAAACACTTGGTTATTTCTACATTAACTTGTGTGATTAGGGAGAAAAACACAGGTGCTTTTTTAATGTGCATGCAGACAAAATCAAATTGGCACAAAAGTGGCTGCTGTAAATTTTTATTTGTAAACATACAAAAGCTTTTAGTGAATTTGTGCATGCACATCGTACAACTTGGAGAATCAGCCTGTGTGGGGCTGCACCCATTTGTATGTCCCCTCGTAGCGGAAGCCCACCCTCTGAATAAGATCGTCTGATTCACTTGGACCACGACTATGGACACAAAGATAAAAAAAGAGGAGGAAGAAAGAAGATCTTCAGAAATAATTGTGTCTTTTAAATCAGCTTCTGTTTACCTTCCGTATGTGTAAGGAATAGGTTGTCTCTTCGCAGCTTCTATTTGGTGGAGCAGGGGCGTGAAGATCCTCCAGGCTTCTCGCAACTCATCGCTGAAAGAAAAAGACAGGATGGTTGGTAGATTAAACTTTGTTTGCAAAATATAAACTATGCTGACAAATGAACAAGTCTTCCAAAAATATGATGTATCCGTTTAATACTGAGGACAAAGGTGCAGATTTTCTTTCTCAATTACAGTAAACGTTGCTGCAGACCTGCGGACAAAGTGCATCTGATTTCCACAGAAGACGTCCAGAATCAGTCTCTCATAAGCATCGGGAAGCTTCACATTCTGTAAATGCATGTCAGTGTAAAGTTACAAAAAACCTGACACAGGAAATTTATAGAAAATCCAAGCAAAAAACAAAAAAAAAAGAAATGCCACAGCAAAAACAATCATACAAATAAAATTAAAATAAATAGGTTTAATAAAATAAACAGATTTTTTTTTTTCAATTTTTATGTTTGTTTTTTTTCTTTATTGGTATTAAAAATATTACGTAGTGTTCATCAGCATGTCCTATAAAAGTTATCTCTGGCAAAGTAAAATAAAAGCTTGATAGCTTTCATTTTAATGACCTAGAAGGTGGTAGTTATTATTTACATTTCAATGCAATATTTTCTAAAATATTTTATTTCCAAACCTTTTGGTTTTGAAGTTGATTTGTTTTCTTTGTGGTGTGTTGCCTCTTGCATCAGCTTTATACCAGTAAAGTCTTTATTTATTTTTAAATAATCCTAAATCCTTTTTTATGCATTTTAACATATGTTATATATCTGTAGGTGGCCAGATGATATTCTCTGTGCTTACACTAAGTTAAAACTATATTTTAGAATAAATAATTGGAGCAGAATTATAGATTAAAACGAATGTGCTGAACACCTTGTATCTGCTTTTGTAGGTGAGGTCCAGCTCGGTCTCCTCTGGGCTCAAGAAAACTCCAGGCCTCTTGGTCATCATCTTCAGGTAAATAGCCTCGTCCGGCTGCACCCGGACCACCAACTCGTTTCTCTGACAGTGGTCAGCAAAGATGTCTCCAGGTACGTCCGTGAACTGCAGACGCACCTCAGCTTTCCGCTCATTCAGGGCTTTACCACAGCGCAGAATGAAAGGAACCCCTGATGGATGACCCAGTTGCAGATAAAAACATGGTAACTGCAGGGAAAATTTCAATTGAGAAAGAGAAGCAATGAGGAAAGAAGTCCGGATTGGAGCCTCACCATCCCATCTTTCATTCTGGACGTAGAGCACTGCAGTTGCAAACGTTGGTGTGCAGGAGCCTTTTGGTACTGTGGGATCATCGAGGTAACCCAGCTTGGCATCGCCCTCCCCGCCCGGATCTCCCACGTACTGACCCAGCACCACATCTGCCATGTTAGGAGGACCTATGCACTTCAGCACCTTCACCTGGAGAGCATCAAAAACAATAACACACATCAGGTTTGCGATGACTCCATAATCTCGTCACTCCCGACAACGCATCTACCTTCTCATTCCTCACGTCGTCGGGGCTTGTGGATGCAGGTTTCTCCATTGCAATCAAACAGAGCATCTGAAGCAGGTGGTTCTGCATGACATCTCTACACACACACACACACGCACACACACAAAACTGCAGTCAGAGCAGAGTTCCTGTGAAACTAAAATCTAATTCATAATGCTCAGTTCACCTAATTATCCCAAAGCCATCAAAGTATCCTCCACGGCCCTGAGTGCCAAAGGGCTCCTTGAAGGTGAGCACCACACAGGCCACACTGTTCCTGTTCCATATGGGTCCAAAAAGGCGATTTCCAAACCTGCAAGAAAGTAAACATTAAAAAAAAATAAATAAAAAATACAAATCACAAAATGGAAGATTTCTATTTTTACAAGCAGCTGGCTTTCAAGTTAGAAAACACAGCTGGTTAATGAAGGGCTGGATTTCCACTGATGGATTTTACAGAATAAAAAGTGATTTAAAAATCATAAAAAGGGGGGGAAAAAATGTGCGTACATTTGCATTTGCAAACTGTAAGAACTTAAGTCTGAGCCAAAAACAGATGCGCAACAAGCCTGCATGGTAAAAAGCAATGCTGTCTAAACTGAAATTACTCTAAAAAAAGAGCTAACAAGCCATTTTTATAACTGCTAACCATGTTTTATGGTGTAATTAAAGAAAGACAATCTAATTACTGATGCAAAGTTTTAGAAATTTTAAAATAAGAGAAAAAATATTTTCCGAGTAGAACCAGGTACTTGAGTTCTTTTCACATTAAAAGCAATAAAAAAAAAACCCATTATGTATATATAAGCAAATTATTTTTAGCCTGGTGAAGAAGAAAATATTGTGATGTCACCAGAGGCGTCCACATGAAAACTTGGTTTTGGGAGGGTAGATTTTATCTCAGCTAACTAACATTTCCACAGTAAATTAGTCGAACAAATTGAAAAAATGAACGTGACGTTGTTACCTGAGAACCATAAGGTTCTGAACCATCTCTTTTCCCAGGTAGTGATCTATGCGGTAGATCTGGTCTTCTCTGAACAGATTAGCGAGGTGGGCTGAAAGCTCCTGGGAGCTCTGGAAGTCATGACCAAATGGCTTCTCAAAGATGACCCTGTTCCAGCCTCTGCTCTGAACAAATCAAATTAGAAAAAAAAAAAAAAAAAAAAGAACATGCAGCGCTGTTTTTCAGGAATGGCAATGTACTGACTTGCAGCTCATGCAGTGGTTTCTGATGTTTGTGCTGATATGGTGGTAGACAGTAGGGGGCAGCGCCAGGTAGAAGAGCCGGTTGGCGGTTTCCCCTCCGGGCAGAGATGACAGATGGCTGTTGAGTCGTTCAAAGGAGCTGGCAACATCATAGTGACCACTCAGATAGGAGTTCCTTTTGAAGAAGGCTGATAGACTATCGAGCTCTTTGTCAGTGACCTACCAATGAAACCTAAAAGTTATCCCTGAATATGCCTGAAAAGTATTCCCACCGCTTGATCTTCACATTTTGTCTCTCTGCAACCACAAACGTCAGTGTGGTTTACTAAGAGTTTATGTGATATGCAAAGAGTAAATTGTTGTCTATCCATTTTTAATTATCACTTTGTCCATGAGAGGTCACAGTTTGCTTGTGTCTGTCTTCGTCAGTCATTAGGCAAGAAGTTGGGTACACCCCGGACTGTGACTAGTCAAACACAGAGTGAAACGGGGACACACACAAGCTAAGACTAAAGTCTAATTTAAAAAGGCCAGATGAGCTAACATGCATGTTTTTGACTGTGGGAGATGAAAGCAGGAGAAAACACACACATGCAAGGGAGAACAAGCTGCATGCAAAAAGGCCCAGGCCAGAACCTGGGTCCCTCTTACACACAGTGTTCGTTCAGCAGTATTACAAACAGTCTTACGTCTTAATAATAATATGTTTTCTTTATTTTTTTTTTCTTACAAATAAAAAAGTGTTTGTTGAATCAGCCACTTGAAAATTGAAAAAACTACAGGCTATGTATCTGCCAGCACTGGACATTGGTGGAAAGCATCTATTAACAGGAATGTTAAATCTTAATTAGATTTCGGTCTATGCTTTGACTGATCCATTTGAACATATGAATATGCTTTGACATAAACCATTTCGTTGTGCCTCTGGGTTCATGTGTTGATTTACTGCTGGAAAGTGAATGTATGCTCTAGTCTCAAATATTTTTTCCACTTCTAACAGGTTTTCCCATCAGATTATTTGGCTTAATTAATTTCTGATCAATATTGAGAAGTTTTGGTGTCTTCCGATAGCAGCACTTTTCTCCATGTTTGCCACACTTTTCAGATTTTCATTACAATAATCTTTAGTTATTACAGCATAGTACTACTTTGTGCAGGTCCAAGTTTGTTGTAATGTAAAAAAGTTCTAGGGGTGTGAATGGTTTTGCAAGGCCCTGTTATCCGTTATAGTGTCCCAACAAAGATTGAATAAATACCTTCATATGTGGAAGACATGCCGCCTTAATTTTCTCTACAGTCAAGTCAGAGCGAGCAAATCCCACAATATAGATGTCCTCTGGGAGCAGGCCATCTCTGAATAGCCACCTGAACAACAGGCAGAGTCAATCCAAAGCAGCCATGTGGAACGCTTTGTCCAAGGGTCAAACTCTGAAGTAAACAACTTTAAAGCAGCTCTGCAAGTCAGGTAGGATGTGAGCTGCAGATTTTCACTCACCACAAAGTCGGATAGATCTTCTTCTTAGCAAGATCTCCCTGTGCAAACAATACATATAGTGGCTTTAATCAAAAGTCTCAGCAGCTTTTACAGTCGAGCATAAAGCAATCTATCATGAGTCCAAAGCAGAGATAGGATCTGGAGAGAAAAAAAACAGTCAAAGTCTAGGAGAGAGAAAGAGAGTAAGAAAAAGGTGTTTGGATAAGAGAAAGAAAAATTGTATTTGCAAGATGTTATGTACAACATGAATGAATACAAAGAGAAACAATGCAGATTGAAAACTGTCAGGAAATTGAAGATAGTAAAATGTCAAAGTTTTCTTTTTTTTTTCCCATCTCATTAGCACAACTTTGTCTTGAAACCGAAACGGTTACAATTTGTTCAAATCCTCAAACGATCTGGCTAAGGGCAGTCAAATTATTGCCAGGTTTTACTCACAGACGCTCCCAGGATGATAAATACGTGTGTGCTGAAATGACTCGACTGTTTGTCCCCGTAAAGCTCCTTCCTGAGCTCTCCAAACACCTCTGACCGAGTTAAGGGCTCCATACTCCTCTCCTGAGCAGCCCGCTGTCCTAATGGTGACCCTCCTAGTAAAACACACACTGACCTGCTGAGTTTTACATTTTCACTGTGGCCTCGACAATCTCTGCAACTCTGTGCTGCCACCTATTGCTGCAGAAGGAAAAGTATACCTATTGAAATGTGTGTCATTTCTTATTGCATGATTTTTTATTTATGATGAACCAACCAGGTCTAAAATAATCATCTCAGAAGGTTTTTTTTCTGAGATGAAAAACCTTCATCTCAGAAGGAAACACTCTGTTCTCTACTTCCTTTTATTTTAAGGAGTCTACTTTGCATCCAGTTTGGTGATCTTGTGCATTCCGTTAAACTCACATTGCAGGCTTTGTAGGACAAGACAAATGCAGTTTTCTGGAATGTGTAACTCCAGAGCCACTCCCTACATAGTGGCGTGGCGAGAAGACATAAATCGGCGCTTCTGAGAAGCTTTATGTGCTATGTTGATGGGAGCCTTCTAATCAGCATGAAAAGACATTCTTAACACAAAATCTTTAGGTTTTGGTTTAATATCTGTAATAACCATATGAATTTAGTTTATCCTTCAGTATACAAAATAATCAATTTTCCCAGATTTTGTGCAAGTATGATAAACAGTCAATTGACCAATTTCACTAGAAAGACATGTATGCAAAAATGTGCCTTTGGAAATTGTTTTCTAGATGGTTAACGTGACAGAAAATAACTCATTTATAATAAAAAGTTATTTATAAAACTTCATAACGTCATAAACAAATATTAAAAAACAAACATTTCATCCTCTTGCGATAAAATATTTCCACATTCATCACCGGACACAACAAAAAAAAAAGAATCACAGTCGTATACCGTTCTCTTTTTTTCATATTAGAGTGTAAAACAAGTGAATTAAAGTCTTTGCAGTTCAGAGTCTTTTTAAAGCTGCCACTGCTAAAGGCAAAGTTCAAACATGTCCAAAGTTCCCCAAACCACAATAAGAAGAGTTTCCTGAGTGTCATCCATAAATAAAATAAAAATAGTTACATCCAAATGAGGGGTTTTTTTCCCCCCCCTTTCTCTTTTTTCTTTAACCAGGCATCGGCTCTGTATTGTCCTCCATCCTTTCCTGGTCATCAGTATGGCCACCTGCCCAAAGCTTTCCAGCATGTCCATTTGGATCTGTAATGCTTCAGCTCTAAGCTGCTGAGTCTGATAACAGGGAGGGGACCAGAGGTCACCTAATTGGCAGACTGGGAGGGGTCAAGAGAAACTCCATTGCTGGAAGGGATCTGCAGCATTACAGTGGTCCATCTGAACCTGACCCCCTCTCAGCTGTAAGCACCTCCCGCTGCTTGGATTCTTCAGAAGATTTTCCTGAAACAAAACAATAAGAGAAAACCACATGAAAGCTCAGCTTAGTGCATTAATGCACTTAACAATTGTATTTATTCAATGTATACAAAAACAGATTTGACATTCTGTTCTCCTTTTTGATGAGAAATCATGGCACCTTATGCTGCAGCAAGTGTTGCTAGCTTAGCATGCACACACTTCTGGAGTTAGGCAGACAACTAATTATTTCACAATTTTTTTGCGTACAAAAGTTAAGACCTAAAGCTTTTCTGGTTTTAATTGTTGCACCATGGTTTTCTGAGCGGCGTTGCTAGACAGCTGCTATCTGGGTTGTCCCAGCAGAGGAATGAAGTCGGTCCGGATGAGCCCAAGACTGCAAACCTATGAAGGCTGCTTACAGCCAACGTACAGAGGAAAGTCACGTAGACTGATTTTCTAATGCGCGCTCTGCAGAAAAAGAGAAAAATCTTTACAGCATTGCACAATAAAAAAAACATTTAAAGTGTAATGTACATCTAGGATTGCAGTGGATAGCTGAGGGCTTTGCAGATATAAGCGACAGATGCTACTTATTCCACTTACTGTCTAAGAAAACCAAAAAAATTATATCAGTGTAGGGACATTCTGCAAATCATGGGTAAATTGAGCTGTAAATGTTTCTAATTTTACCTTAAATGCTTCCTAAATACATTTTAAAAATTGGGACATTAGACATTATAGCAAATGTTAGAGTTCATTAAATGTCTGAATGTTGTGGACTTTTTCCCATTTAACATTTTATCAATCATTTTAAATAATTTTGAAGAACTTAGGTAAAAAGAAACCTTATAAAAGTTAAAGCTCCATTCGAATTTGAATGAACCTTATTTTACAAAACATATAGATGTAAATGTTGGTTACTGCTTATAATGTTATCTGTGTTGAACTGAAGTAAGGATGTGAAGCATCACTCACCTCTGTAAAGACCCATTCCTGCTGTGGTGACAAACTGGTCCCCCTCCCCTTCAGCTGGCACAGCTCAATCTTCACTGGTTCTGACTTATCGTTGGCATGGAGACACAGCTGCTTCCCGATGTTGTGACGCAGCTCTTTGTGGGACGAATACTCAAAGTACTACAAATATAATCATCTAGTTAGAACCAACCAAAATAGATAACATCCAATCATCTTCAAATCATTTTTTTTTTTTCTTTTCTTTTCCCATTTCCTGCTTGTAAATGAGAGTTCCTGTACCTGGTTTCCTCCCATGTTGTGACACGGGTACATGATCACAGCTTTACCCCCCTGGTTGTTCTCGCCAACATCCAGGCAGGTTCTAGATCCAGAGTTTCTGATCTATGACAAACATGGACACGAATCAAGGAGAACGCAAACTGAGCGGTGCATCCAACATAGTTAATCACATTGTTGGTGCTCAGAAAAGTGACTCACTGATCCGAATTTTTCTGGCGCCAGGTCAGGAATGAAGATCTCTGGGTAGATGGTGTTCAGGTACCAGGTGAAGTTCTTGCACTGGAGCCTGTTCCTCAGGTCGAGGCGATCAGAGATGTCTCCATATTTATTCTGTTGTAAAAAAAAAAAAAAAAAATAGATCTGTGGTCAAAACACGACGAGTCGTATAGGAGATTGATGGAGCATAAGAATTAGAAGACAGACCTCACTAGCCATCACTGCAGCGTTTCTGTTGCGCCGATAGAAGATCTTCTTAAAATCATCCATCCAGACTTCAGCCAGGCGCACCTGGTTGCGAGTGATGACCTCAGTGCCCTTGGGGAAGGTGTGCGGACTTTTGGTGCGGAAAACGTGGCCCACCACCGAACAGGGAATGATCTCCAGCTGACCCCCACATTGCCACACCTTCACACATCAATGTTTGCAGAAAATGTCAAGGTAACTTAATGATTAATGTGGACAATTGGGAGAGGGGGGATGGGACAGATAAGAGAGACTGACCCTGAAGGACATTTCCACATTTTCTCCGCCCCAGATCTCCATCTTGTCATCATACGTTCCGATGTGCTCAAAGTACTTCTTTGAGATTGAGAAAAGGCCTCCGGCAAAAGTAGGTGTTCTGAAATTTTCATGAGCAGATCCAAAGGCTTAAGGTGTTTAAATGATTCAGAACTTTAAAGAGTGAAAACAACTTGATCCATCTTACTTTACAGGGTAGGTTTCATCCTTGCGCAGCCTCTTTGCCTCCTCGGGTATCGGCTCCCAGCCGAACGTCAGGCTCCAGTCGAAGTTCCCTCGGTTGTACGCGCGGTTGGTGGCCACGGGTTTGTTGAACTGAAAGGAGTTCAGGTCAATGGTGGTGATCTCTGGGCTGACGACAGCGGTGGGTTCTTCAACTATCCGAGCCAGGAGAGGCTCCAACCAACCGTGAAAACACTCACCTGACCATAAAAGAAGGGAAAGGAAAGACTTACATTTTTCTACAATTGCACTTTTGCACAAACTAGCGCACTTTTCAGGTGGCAAGTTTACGATCTCTCATTACACCCATGAATTTACTATGATGTATTTTTAGAATATATCACAGTAAGAATTAACTTTTATGAATTTCGCAAAATAATTGGGTTCAAAATTAACGGGTCAAAGTGATGCATACAATCTATAATACACTTCTTAGTATGTTAGAGAGAAGCCAAAGACTTGTTGTAGCCGTCAATGAGGTTCCTTTAACCTTTCTTCCCATCAAAAATAAGAACATTTTGTTTGAATTGATTGACTTCCTGTTAGGCCCTGGCTTCAACATAATTGATTTATTTCCAAAAGTGTTCAGGTCAGTGCTGTTCCAGAGGCTTAATGTTAGCCTCCTGAATTTATCCAATCAAAACCAGCTTTGATTTGTGTGTGGAAGGATGGAGACAATGGTTTCAACCATCCAACCTAGACTTTCAAGTTGAAATAAAAAGAAATTGGTTAAGATGTTCAGGAACTACCAAGGCTTCAATTTTGTGAGACTAAAAACTTTTATGCTTCAGTCTCCTGCAGAAACATGGAGCCCACATGGATTCTCCTGCTGCCCACCTGGAGAAGCTGAAGTTCTGCTTTGTAAACGTTTGGTCATCCAACAACACAAAAATTGCTTGTAGGAGTCAATGTGAGGCTGTCCTAACTGTGAAGCACGGTGATAAAAAGAACATGCGAAAGTTTTCTTTTTCTGCCATTGGTGCTGAGTATTGCACAAAGTGGACAGGACAATAAAAAGCATTCTGTAGCGTTGCCTAAGATCTACACCCAGGTGGCTGTAAACTTGTGTTTTAACGGTGGCTCTGAATTTAAATGAACTCTAAGTATTTGACAAAGAGAACATGGTAGAAACAAGCGTGCAAGGGTACAGACATTGATCCAAACATTAAAGGGTATTGTAGTTACATTTTTATATATTTGAAATCCTGTTATATTTTAGCAGGAAATTCATATTTGTGCACGCACTTTTTGCTTTGAAAAATCTGTAAAGACAGTACTGCTGAGATTATGTACATTTATTTAAACTCTTTTATCAACAATGTCGATTTAGGGTTCAAGTTTATGCCAGATATTTAAAGCTCAACCACTTTGTTTCACGTTATCTGTTACTGTCATTTCAGGCAACTGTATGCAACCCAACACACTGGCTGCGACTTGTGCATCGCAGCCAACCGCATCGTTTATGGAGGTTTCCTTACAGTGCGCATCAAGGAAGGTGAGAACTTCAGCCGTAGCAATGCTGGCTCCCAGCAGCCTGGCTGTGATGAGGCCTTTCCTCTCCGGCTGCCTGACAACACGGACGATCTTAAACTGCTCCACAAACAACTCCAGCTTCTCCTTCAGGTGGTCTGTAGGATACAAAACATGTGTTAGAACAGCGAAGTTACAATGCACATCAGCTGCGGCACATGAGCGACAAGCCTTCAGTCTAAAACTACCTGCTGTATGATTGAACACCTCGCTGACGAGAAGACATAAAAGTCAAACATTCATCCGGCTTAGCCCAACAATAGCAATGAAGTAGAAACACTTCTGGTAAAAGTGGGTCAAACTTCCCCTCTGAAAGCTTTTGTGGTCACAATAAAACGGCACATATTTCTCAGCGGCAGGCTGAGCAAACTCCGCGGCCACAAGTAACGAAGTTCTGCAGCACAGAGCTGAAGCTCTGGCAAATAAAAAGAGAAGTTGGAGTAAAGGAGGAAATGTCTGCATGCAGATGAGGGGGAAAAGGTGATAGATTATTTCTGAATAAATAAGACATTTATTAACAAATAACAGAGCATCTGGTTGCAGCATGAATGACTTTTTTTATATGTGCTTTGAAAAAGTATTCATGTCACTTTTAAATGATCAGGTTTTATGTGATAAAATAAAAATAAAGTAGAACATAATTGTAGCGTGGAAGGAAAATTATGCATGGGTTTAAAATTGTTTAATAACATAAAACAAATTAAACAGCTTTAAGACTCCCTCCCTCATATAATGCATTAAACCCAAAACCTTCTTTATGAATAGATGAACAATTTTGCAAAGAACTATATGTGCAGAACGATAAAAAAGGAATAATTTTTAGCTTTTGGTGCAATGGATGAAATCATACGAATTCTGAAGGTAATATAAATTAACATGACACGAATATAAAATGAATGATGTTTAAAGGCAAAAGTACTTTCTGCACACTTGACCATCTCTCAAACAATAAAGACAGTGATGTCTTAGGAATTTTCTATGTCTTTGTTTTAGCACTTTGTATCAGTTACAAGGAAAAAAGACAAACCTCATTGTTAAAATAATCACACGAAAAGGCTTAAAGTTCACGTTTTCAAGAAAGTCGCACGTCTAACTTAAATCAGAAATAACATCCCATCTCGTTTTATGTTTTACATTCACAGTTTCATAAAATCCTTAATACCCTTCATGTAGTTAGTGGAAGGTCCATGGAGTATTACAGTTTACTTAACAGAGGAACAATGTCAGCTAATAATCATCTACTGTCAAATACTGTATAACGTTACACATCCCCACTAGAATTTCCAGTTTTTTGGGGGGGTTTTTCCCAAGATTTCTTTGATTATCTTCTCCTTTTTCGGAAATACTGCACTTTAACCCGGCTCTATCTGAACAAATGCAGCAGAAAATTAGCTTACAGGTGGTACGCACTTTTTATATTATTATTATTCTCCAAAAACTGCAGGCTTTACAAAGAATTGTACTGTAAATTATAGCCACTGTTTAAACCTCCCAGCCAGATGTGAGTTTATTTAAAATGGTAGTTACTTGTAAAGGAGATTCGGGAGCTTTAAAACAAGCAAGCAAAAACAAATGTTTTCAAAAGCACTCACTATAAGATTGAATGAACAAATTATTAAAAACAGAGTCATGCTGATGTAGATACAGAAGGAAATGCAGAGGAACAGAAAGACAGGACAAAAAGGAAAAAACAAAGAAACAAAAAGAAACACCCTGATTCTTTCCTCCATCTGAGAAGGTTTGGATTATGTAGACAGAATTATTTTCATTGCAATATGCATTTCATATGATCATCAGCACCATGTTTCTGTCCATTTAAGTTATACAAGAATATTTATTTTAACACAGGAAATGTGACACTTGTGTCTAAAAAGGTCAGTATGTTCCTGAAAGGTGCCCTGGCCCTCAAATTTGAATTAGCAGCACTTATCTTGAGTAAAACACAAATTCTTGTGGCGCTGCTGTGACACAGTCATTTTCTTCCAAATCTCTCTCACTTCGAGTCCCAATTATTTGTACAACCTGTTTGCTACCGAGTGAGTCAGCTGCTGAAATCCTAAGTAAACATGATTCTGGGTCACCTTTCACAGCGCAAGAAGGCAGTTGACTTTATAGGATCTCAGACAAGGAATGATATTGTTTAAATATCCACACATAACCGGATCCTGGGTGGATTTTGTTTCCTCCTACAGCGTTTTGTTTATTGGACAACTTGCGCTAAACATGAGGATCGTTAATGCAGGATGAAAACAACCCAATAACCTCGGCTTATACTCAACTGCAACACCAAAAATCAAAGTCGTTATTGTCCAAAGACAAAGGAAAGCAAAGCAGGAAACCCGAAGATGATAAAGCACACGACACTGATATTTGCTGCATTTTCACCGCAAATGCAACACACCGTTTTTCTAAGGAACAGAGTAAGGATTGACCCGAGGACCTTATCTATGCGTTGGCATCACATTTGAAGCGGCCTGATGTGTTTATGTTGAAGATCTGAATCCCATTTTTATTGGAAGTAGATGGGAATAAATAAGATAATGCTTGCTTCATGCTTCAGTAAACGTAATATAGGCCTACTGACTATATTATGGTCAGCTGCAGATATTTTAAATAAAATTTTATTTCGCAGTCTGTTTTCACAAACATTCACAATTTGGAGCTTATGACATTAAATACGACAGTGGAACTGGAAACACATTTTGTGACTGCATTAACAAGAACAAGGTCAAAATAAATAAATGTCTGCAATATTAATATATGAATTACATTATGTTTATGAGTTATTCTACTGTCCTAGTTGAAGATGCAGATGTTAGCGTTCTCAAAACATCTGCAGCTTTAGCAGAAGATGTGTTCAGGAAGAGGCTGTGTCTTAAAAAAAAAAAAGGCAACAGGGCTTTGTGGCAAAAACAGGGTACAGGTCAATATTCTGAGAAATCATCTGCCTTTAAAGAAAACTTTAAATGAACCTAATGTCTCCATGCTGAAGGATGACAAACCCCAAACAATGTGAACGAATAATAATAAAATCTAATCAGCAATTACTAATTGGAATATATGCTGTCCCTGATGTCAACCTACGTACTTAAAGAACACGGATACTAAAATCACACAGCAAAATTTTATTAAAATCAGTACACAACATCTTACAAGTTGCATATGACGTGATTGTGCCATTTAGTTTAGTCAGTAATCATGTTCTAGTTCCTGTAGTCTAACTTTTTCCTTGTCAGTGACAGATATCTATCCTAGTAAAGAGGTTTTAAAAGAAATGTCTTGCAAACAACTTCAGTCTTCAGTAGATATAGTTTATTATATGCTTGACATTTTCAAGCAGTTGCAGTTAGCATGCTTAATCCTTGTTGTAATTTCTAAAAGTCATAATTCATCATGTAACAATTTTCTATGCTGAATGTTTGTGGGACAAAACTAGAAAAACTTCTCTTTTTGTAGTTTCTCCCCCACATAGTAAACTATTTAAGAACAGTGAAAGGAAGGTGCAGCACTCAACACTGTCTCTCTTTAGCTAAATAGTATTGTAAAAGAACAGTAAAGAAATAAAAAAACATTGACAACAAAAACGCTCTAAAACAGCAGCCTACAAACAGTAAGTTTGAGCTTGATGTACTAAATTAAATAAGTGTAATAACTTTTTATGCCTTCTAAAAATGGCAGCACAGAGGCTACATTTAGTTAATAACACTGTCTTCTGGCACTTCTGCATTAGATTGACAGGTTTTGTTCCTGTTGTTTCTGATCCACTTCTCTCCAAACTAATAAAATTTGAAGAGGAGAATTCATTATTGACAGAGGTGCAGTTCTAGATGATTTCCTGTGTAAAAATGTGAATTTGAACTGTGGGTTTGCTGCAGCACCCCTCAGGCTGACATTTACTTTCCACTCTGTTCCCATTCGCTCATCTTCCACGTGTTTGCTGTTACCTGCAATGCTGGCATCGTCTACTAAGATGATCTCCTTCAGCATGGTGGCGGGAGATGTGTGCAGGACGCTGTAGACCGTCCTGAGGAGAGTGGACCAGGCCTCGTTGTGGAAGACAATGATGACACTGGTGGTGGGCAGAGGAGGGCAGCGAGGAAACTTCCTGTCCACACACCTGGAGAAAGAGTAGGAGGCATATCTGATGAATTGAAAGTCACACAAGGTCTCCCACGTCAACACTTTGGAGACGAGTATTTTTCAGATATTCAGTGTTTTCATAGCTGTACTTTGAAATGTATTAGCAAAGCGCATCATGAAAAGCGGTCTTGGCATCCTGCAAAAGGAAACTTAAAGGATTACAATCTGGGTGTGTAGATGGGAGTATTTACTCTGACGTGTCGGTCTCTGTTATTGCACATTCAGAGGTTTAGCAACACGGGCTTACTAAGCCCGGGAGGTTATTAAGAAAAATTGTGAAAATGTCTGTAAATCATTGACCTGTGTGAGCACGGCTCTCTCTGAGATTGAGACAGAGCTGTATCCTCTTATGTCTACATGTCAGCACCGTTGTTGGCACAACAGCAATTAGTACGGACAAGAAAAGATTAGCTTAAAGACTTCAGCTTACTCCGGCGGTCTTGTGTCCTCCCCGAGATTGCGGCTGAGTGAGATCCGGTCACTGGCAAACTGGTTGAAGCAATGCCGTGTCATGCCCTCCTCCTTCTCCTTCTCCTCCTCGGGCGTCATGTTGTCCTTCACAAACGCTCTCCCGTCAGCCCCGGGGCTTTGAGGGTCCTGCGGCGGTCTCTCCAGGTGAGGTTTGAGCTCAGCCTGAGAGTAAAATCCGGAGGGGCATTTAACGTCCTCCGTGGGCTGCGCCTGCACCGGCGGGGGCTGCGGAGCTCCGATCTGGAAGCCTATGTTGTTCACAGCATTCCGCACCATGACCATAACCTCGTCCCGTCTGTGGGCCAGGTCTTGCAGCCAGGGGTCTCCGGAGTTTGAGGAGCCAACGTCCCTCTGGAGAACCACCAGGATCACCATAAAAAGAGTTCCCCCGAGGAGGACCAGCTTCAGAGGAGACAGACGCCGGCGTATCAGACGCATTTTTCAGATGGGCTGATTCCTTGGAGGCTGCGAAACAGGAAAGCACAGAAATTCTCTTGAGTTTGCCTCCTTGGCAACTGCTAAAGGCCACCACTTACATTGAGGCCTTTCAACAACACGCTCTCCTGTTACCATTACCCGCTTTTTACCTGGTATACATTCACTAACCCTTTCTGGATGAAACCAAAGATGTCAAAGCAGGAGAAGGGGGAAAAAACAAACAAAACAAAACAAAAAAAACATTCAAACCGGTTTGTGCGTCTCAGCAAGTGTCACAGCAGCTGGTGATCCAGCCAGCCCTGCTCCTCCTCCCTCCTGGTCTCTTCAGGAAAGAGTCCCACAGGGCGAGAACGGAGAGCAGGGAGGTGGTGAGAGTGAACAAACATACCACACCTCTCAGCGAACACCTGAACTCACCTTCTCTGTGGCCACAGTCTGCCAGGACCCACGTGGCAGCAGGTGAGGCTCACCCTAAGGCTCCCACACCAGTTAATAAGTGACACGCACTTGTTGTTTTTAATCTCACCAGGCGAGTCCACCTCTTCGCATAATGACAAGCTGTCATTTGCAACAGGAACTAAGATCTGCTACGTGGAGCGTGACATAACTCCAACCAGCTTTTGTACAATAGCAACTTGTTTCCTGCTGAGTGAAACAGGATATATCACTGCAAAGCAGGGCATCTGGATGTCCTCTGGTGATCACTGTCCAAGAGAAGACTCACTCTTACTTGGGTCATAATTAATTTAATATATTCTCAGGCCAGCAGGGCTTTGTAATTGATTCAGGGGGACACTTCAGTTCAAGAAAAGGCTCTTCAAAGTGTGGTCTGAGCTTGTCTCAGGCGCAAAGGCACCCCTTGCACTTCAGTGACAAAAATTAAACTACTTCTATGAGTTGAAATAGAAATGAATTTCCTCTATGTGGCAACAGTTTAATCTGGTTTTTTTTTTTTTTTCTTCAGGAACTGAAACATATTCTACAGAATATGTTTCTGTAGAATATCACACTGTGATATTGATAGACAACGACAGACTCTTAAAAGTTTCACAGCTAAAATGAAAGAGGAAGAGTTGATGGCAAATGTGCTGCTTTCAGTGACTGAGCGGTGGAAGATCACAGAGCAGCTTCCACCACTTACCACGTTTTACCATTTAACATGTAAAGCGCCACATTTAACATATAAAGACAGACAGCCGGGTTTTCTTATCGATACCAATCGGGGACCATTACACCTAGGAAGTTTTTTTTTTTTTTTTTAAATCATAAATAATAATAAAATGTCGCCACTTACTTTGATGAAAAGAGCAGGCTGTCCACACCTGCTCTCCGCTTGACGGTTTGTGCGCTCAGCTGCCAGATCCGCAGCCACGTTTCCACTCACTTTGTCTCCTGTCTTGTTGTTTCCAGCTCATGAACAGGTGCCATTTTTCTTTTTTACAAGATAATAATTAGTTGAAGTGAGTCCCCTGCTGGTGGATTGCGCGCAGACCTGCAGGGCGTCACAGGGCAGAGGTCACATAGTCATAATAAGGAGTAAGTGTTAGGCTCCTCCATTTGAAACTCGTATGCGATCATTTCTTCCTGTTAATTTGAAATGATTCTTTAGGTTAATGAAGCCACGTTTCTCAGTTCATTTTAGTTTTACGTGAAGCCATCTAAACAAATACACTCAAATCAATCAATCAATAAAAATGATTATAAATTGACACCTCTCATTACAGATTGTGCATCCAAGCCCATTAGGGTAAAGTTGAGTGTAAGGAAGAAGTGTAAGGGTGGAAATGTCCACAAAGAATGTGGCAGAGGCAGTCCTAGTCTGTCTGAAGCGTTGTCTCTCCAGGAGATAAAAAGTTACACAACATAGTTATGGACTTAGATTTTGTTTAAGAAACAGTGACTCACATATTTCAGATTGCATAGACCCTTATCACCAAAGAGACATGTGAATCTAAACAAAAGAAGTGAAATATTTCCCACAGAGTGACAGAGTGGTCAGTGCCTTTATTGTAGGAGTCAAGAATGCAGATTTATTTTCATTTTAATGGCCTGCTAAAACCAACATAATCAGTTGAGCCGTATCAACAGTCTGGAGGCTTTCTATAGAACTTCCAATGGGTTCCTTTGGGTTTTGGTGGCTTTTCTGTGATTTTCTGTCTATATCTATAGATATCTATGGATATCTAGAGATATCTGTAAATATCTCTATCTATATATATATAGATATATCTATCTATCTATCTATCTATCTATCTATCTATCTATCTATCTATCTATCTATAGATATAGATATAGATATAGATGTAGATATAGATATCTATAGATATATATATCGATATATCCATCCATCCATCCATTTTCTTTCACCCTTGTCTCTAACGGGGTCGGGTGTTGCTGGTGCCGATCTCCAGCTGCGTTCCGGGCGAGAGGCGGGGTACACCCTGGACAGGTC
>CAEGAD010014412.1:0-21270 GCA_903067055.1 Poeciliopsis paucimaculata
TTTTTTTTTTTTTTTTTTTGTGAGTTTCTTTTGGCTTTCCGCCGCAGATAAAAATTTTGGGTGGGGTTGACTCTTCTTTCAGTGCACTTGTTCTTTTTTTTTTTTTTTTTTTTTTTTTTTTTTTTTTTTATCAACAAGAAGACTGTGCACTCTTGTCCGACGGGATGGATTTACCCTGGATTTATTCCTAACAGGATTTCTCCTGTTTGGAGCTGATGGATAACTGGCTTGTCGACCAATTTGTGACGGATTTGGCCAAGCCAGCGAACACTGAGACTTAGGACTGAGACGCAAGTTGGATGCGAGTCTTGCTGAGACTCACTAGTTGCTGGCTTTGGTTCAGTGGAACGGCCACGCTGATTTTGGATATAAGATATAAGAGATAAATCGGTTTAAGACTCTACAGACAGACATTTTAAGTCTGCCCGATCTACTGAGAATTTGCCATTCTGAATCTGGCTCCCTGTGGCCTTCTGGCGGTCTCGAATCTCCTGGAGTTTATGGAAACAAACAGCTCCTTCCCATCTCCTCACCCTCCCGAAGTCACCCGTGGAACTTTATGGCTGAACTCTCAAGGACTCGCTCTTGATATTTCCGCCTTTATCAGAGGCTTTATTTGGGAGAACAGGCTGTGAAGGACATGGGCTGATCTGCAAGCAGGTCATAGTTACAGACAAACACTTCCTGACCTGGACGCCTTTGCCAGAATGTCTTTGTTTTTGTCTTGCTATATGTGCCGGATCCAACCCAAAGTCGTCTTTTCATCCTACTTATCAGTTATTCATTACAAACTGTCACTTTTAAGCCAGAAAAGGAATTAGATTAGTCACAATAAATGTATTTATTTATTTTAGTAACTGCAGAGTACTCACTATTTAGACCAATTTTCTACTTCTTGGATTAATTTTTAGATTATTGTGCAGAGAGAGTTTTATTATTGCAACCCAGAAAATGAATTAGAACGAACTTAGAATCCAGAAGATAAAAATTATTCCACAACATTGAGGTTTTATTTTTTTTTTATTATTACTTAGTACTCATTACTTTTACATATTTAGAGCATACTTAGAAAGCCCAGACAATACTTACTTATACTTATCTAGCATCCCTGAATAAGAGTATTTAATTTATATACTTTGGATCAACATTATTAGACTTCTTTTTAGACTCCTGTTCTTCCAACCCAGAAATTGAATTAGACCAGAGGATACTTGGCAACCCTGAACCGGAGCACCGACATACTTTAGATCAATATTAGTTTATTTTTCTTCTTTTGCTCTTTCCTTTGGTTTGCTATTTTGTGTGTATTTCCTTTTGATTCCCGTAAAGCACTTTGTATTACCTTGTTGCTGAAAATGTGCTATGTAAATAAAATGACCTTACCTCACCGCACCCCAAAGGCTTTCATAAATTTGGCACCGTCTGCCTGCCTGAGTGCTGAACAGAACTGGTGGTGAACCTGACTGCACTGCAGCGCGGTAGCATGGCCCTGATTGGAGAGATGAGAGCTGTGGAGGAAAACAGAGCAGGCAGACGGGCCAGAATCATGACAGGGATAGACTTCAGAGATGGGAAACCAAAGATCTCTGCAACATACGAGCTAATGTTTGTGCACATTTGTGCGTCATTGCTCCACATTTCTTTTATATGTCACTGTTTACATCTATATTGTTTATTTTTGTATTAATAAATATGATTATATAATTTGAAAAGTCGAGCTAAAAGCTCGTTCACTCTCAGCTCCTCCAAAGCGGTAGGAGCTACTTGATAAGCCAAAAATAAAACCGCGGTAACGTATCGGAACCGCTGCGTGCCTGTATTAGTCATTTTTTGTATTTCGATTCTATTGTACAATTTTAATAAAAAAAAATTTTGTGTGTCGTGCAAAGGCATGTCTAAGGAGAAAAGCAGAATAAATGCGTGTGTTTTCTGCATAAGTGTAAAATGTTTTATTTAGATGTTTTATACTGTGCAACAGTAACAATACGGTAAGTTGTTCATACAATTGAGCGATACAAATACAGAAAACAGAGACATGAAAACAGCTGTCGTGAAATGAAGCCAAGTCCTTCCTTTAGAACAAAGGGCAGAGAATAACACCATGGCTGATTAAATATGCACTTTGTCTTTATTTACACGCGAAAACCTTTAAAAGACGTGAAGGATGAACAGTCCAGCTACAAGGAAGGGTGTTCTTTTTTTTGTGTGTTTGTTTGTTTTCCAGTAAAAGGCAGAAATGCTTTTTATTTGTCTCCCGTTGATGTTTCTTCCCGCTTCACAAACTCCGGATGTCCAAAGCGCTCCCAAAAACTCTAGAAAAGGGACGGACACGCCCGAACCCTGAAGCCTCTTCCTGAACAGAAAAGTCACAATGAGCATGCGCATTAAACTGTGCTTCAAAAAATATCCCGACACGCATGAATTAATCATGAAAAACACCTTTAAATTGAAGAGACATAAAAAAACAAAATCTAAGTGTCAGCTTCAGTCACTCCTGTAAAATAAAGATGTAGCTTTTAAAGGGGAGAACATGTTATCCAACTTTCTTCTTCTTCTTCTTCCCCTTCCAACATTTTCCTTTCAGACTGAATTTCCCATTTCATCCTTCTTTTTTTATTATTATTTTGAAATGTCTCTGATTCCACTACGTTTCAACTTACAAATGATGCCATAATATTTAGAACGACGAATGGATACAGAAAGAGAGAGAACGTTGTCTACACAGTGGAAACTACGTTGGCGTGGAAAATGTGGGAGTCTGGCGTTGGCAGGTCGGCTCGGCTCCGGAGCCCCCGCGTCATCCGGACGAAGTCGCCGAGCCGTTCAGGGACACCTTCCGCGGCTTGCCGCCGCTGCCGCCGCCAACGCCGCTGCTGAACTGGCTGAAGGACCGGCTCGGGGTCTGAGCTCCCGCCGCGGCGGAGACGGCAGCTGGACTTCCGTTCACGGTGCTGCTGTTGCTGTTGTTGCCCGGGCCGTGAGGGAGCTGAGGATGCGGGGACTGCGCGGGGGTTCCGGGGCTTGGCAGGGACGACGAGGTGGAGGGAGCCCCGACTGGACTCCCTGCTTTGTCGCTGGCGGAGTCGCTCTCCGGACCGGACCTGCTTGCATTGTTCTGACCCTCCTGCTGGGGGTGGTTCACCTTCATTTTCTTACAGTTGGGTCGGACCCGGTACTTCAGAGGCAAGGGTCCGTTCTGTGCAGATGGGTTTAAGAGAAAATGAAACCTCAAAATAAATTAACATAATGCATCGTTTACATAAAAAAAGCATGGTTATTTTTTTCTTTTATTTATTTTAAAAAAAAGTGGTAATCCAAGCTGCATGTTTCAGCAGAATATCTAAATATTATTTTTTCCCCAAAATTCTTAATTTCTTATTAAATAAAAAAATAATCTTTAGGCATTTTTTTAATTTCTAGAAAGTCACATAGGCACGATCACACATTTGCGGTATATTTTGAATTTTACTTCCATAAGTCAGATTTCTCACTCTCATCGTTTATTTTTTATTTTGTTCAGTTTAAAGGCACTGCAACACTAGTAAAGCTTCAATTAGAGATATAAAATCAAATCACATAAGAATGGTGTTAAATTAATTTAAAAAATACTTTAAAACAGTCGATAACATGTTATTAATTTATGGAACCCTTTAGTTACGCTCCAAAAAATACAAATGTTACAAGTTTAAGCTTTCCAAGTAAAAGTAAGACCAATATTGGATAAGTATCTGCTTCACTGTGCATGTACAAAAATATACACATATTTAGCCTGCATTTTTTTTTTCTTCCAAATAATTATTTTCTAGATTCTATTTTATATATTTTTTCCACCTATCATATGTTGAACATTTGATTACATTGCCTATTTGGTTTTTATCAATTGTTACATTTTTAAATACATTTATTTTTTATTCTCAGAGCATCTTGAAAATGCAGATATGTAAAAATCCAGAAAAGATTCTGATTGAATAAATACGGAAGAGTTAAATATTACTTTGTGATTAGTGATTTAGTCATCTCACAAAGTAGAAGAAAAAAAAAAGATCTATGGCGTCTAGACATCCTGAAATTTCAGGATTTCAGCTGAATTTCAGGGGCAGCTGAGTTTATTTTAAACAATAATTAAAAAATAAAATGCTGAATTAATTTGTTAGAACTCAGGTTGTAAGAACCCAAAATAGAAGGCAGTATGTAAAACAAAATCAACATCAACAAGCCCTTTATTTTTCAGACAATTCAATTTAATACATTTCAGTTAATAGGGGGAAGAGGGGGAGGGGGTTCTGGACACTTTCCCAAGCATTTCTAAATTTTAATCAGGGGGGTTGGAAAGCATTAAATATTTCTTCCAGAATGATCCTAATCATTAGCACCATAGCTTCTCAAAATATTAATAAATTAAAATTTATACTTTATATCTTTTCCGATAAAACCTTGGCCATAAAAAGGGGGAATAGTTTATTGTTTGCAAAAAATTATATCTGTAAAAATGTGTTAAAATAACATTCCATTGGATCGGATTATGCCTAAATTTACTTACAAATGGACAGGAATTTAACTGTCAATATGATATAACTGCCTGTAGATTTTAAGGACTAACGCTTTAATAAGTATGCTGACAAGCATGTCCAAGGAAGACCACTTACCCTTCTCCAAGTGTAGATATAAGCTATATCCATTAATGTGTAGTAATCTTTGAGAGGCTCGTCTTCATACATGACTTCAACCTGGATCACACAAAATGTATGCAAACAAATTTAATGGAAAAAAAATAAAAATAAAAACAACGATTTTGCAGTTTGTTTGTATTTATATAAAAGTATCCGCTCAAATAAGAAAAACACACAATATAAAAGACCTGATATGTGTTTGGGATGTCCATCTTGCTGCGCAAAAACTTCCTCAGATGCATGACTGTCATGGCGGCTGGACACTGCAGGTACCTCTTGTTAGCCACCTGCAGATATCCATATATAAAGAGTTATTTTGCATCTTATGCTAAAAGCATTGAAAAAAAAAAAAATGTTTTGATAAAAAGGTAGCCATTTGGTGGTTGTTAAAAACGACAACATTTGCATTGCAGGAACAACGTGGCTGCTCCTTTTAACAGGTCATAGGGTTTTATTTTTATTTATTTTTTTGAGATTCTGTGAAGAGAGGTTATCAGATTAGTGATGCATACCTGATCTTTTGTTTGCTTGTCTTCCAACCCGCCTACAAGTCTAAAAATAAAACACACACACACGCGCACACACACACACACACTTCAATTACATTCTTGTTGAAGCTAAATTTAGTCAACATACAATGCTTCTCAGAATTAGAGTTTTTATCATTTTATTCTCAGCAAGCATGATTTTCTTTTTTGATTTCAGAAATGTAAAAAAATAAATAAATTTAAAAATAATTAACACTCATCATTTTGCACTGATTTTTATGTAACTTCCCATTGTAACCAAAAATGACTCTTTGCAAATGACACATTGGACAAAATCCACTGGGCATTATAGGTGATATTTGTAAATTATAAATCTTTTACATTTTAAACAAATATCACTATGTATTCCTTTTATGCATGCAAGTATATGTTAAATGTTCAAGTACAATACAATCCAAACTGGTATTAATTTTTTTTTTTCCAGACACAGCAAATGATAAATTACCAATGCAAAAGTAACATTTTGGAGCAATTTAACAGAGAATGATAACAATCTGCAAATTAAGTAAACGTTAAATTTCTTTAATTATGACCTCATAAAAGTTGCTTCCATGTACTTTCAGACCAAAAGCTTACCTGGTCTGATCAAAGAACTCAATGGAGAGGCTGATGATCTCGTCATCGGTGATAATTCTCTTATCCTCGTCCGCCACCTCTCCACGATCCTCATGTGAACCGTTGGAAGCTTTGATAGAAAAAGTAACAGAGGAAAAATAAGGAGAACCATTCACACTTTACATAAAAAGGCTGGATCTTTGACTCACCATCTACAGGATGCTCTGCATAAAAGTCTCTCCTTCTTTTCATTTCATCTGCAGGAATTAAGGGAGACAAGTCAATACAGCTTCACTTCTCACAAACTCTTAAAGAGAGGAAATGCTGCCAGGGAGAGTTACAAGCAGCAATTTCACCATCCAACACAGCAAAATGGGATGACTTGTGGAAATAAGTTGGGTCTTCTGGAACTTTTGTCAACATTATAGTCGACAGCCCAAAAAAGATGGCAACAAATCTGAAGGGTTTTAAAAAAACCTTTAAAAAAGCTAAAAAAATATCAACATTTCAAACAAGTTGGACACGTATTGGTTGATTTTTCTTTACTAATAGCATTTTGCAAGACGTCAGAACAAACAATATGTTCATAATTTCTCATTTCACCACAGCATTGAAATCGAAACACCTTCTAATCAGTACTTGACTTTGAAATCTCAAAATGTGGCATTTAAAAACTTCACAACCTTACAAAAAGTGATCCACACCGGAGTACGAATACTGCCAAAATGATATCTAGCAGCATGATTGATATTTGTAGGATTCATTACTCTAGAGCATTCACAAGCTCCCACTTCTATAGATTTGTTTTGGACAACAAAGAGATTCGAATGCACTTACTTTTGAAGAGGCCTGGGACCAGTTTGTACACAATGTCCTGCAGAGTTTTGTCAGATCTGCAGAGAGAATGGAGAAACTCCTATCATGTTCAAACACAAACTACTGACACAGCAGGATGAATGTGTTGGATGAGCAGACAAATTACAGCTTTTATACAGATGACAATGAATGGCTGATTCATCCGCACAAAGGGCAAGTCAAAAAGGAAGAGTTGCAAAACATAATAGCACTTTTCATCTGCAATTAATAGCAAAAAGGCACACCCAGGGGCAAAGCGTGTCAAAGAAAAACGACTTCAACAGCAACACTGTCTCACCTAATGTTGAGCAGGGGTTTTGTTTTATGCACTTGTACATCACAGATGGGGCAATATTTGCTCGTTTCCAGGTAGCGCACAATGCACATTTTGCAGACTGCAACAGAGAAAATATTAGTCAGAACAAAAGAATTAGGGTGCTAAATCTGGGCTGAGGGACAAACGGTGCACCAGAGCTTCTGTGCTGCTTACAAGAGTGGAGGCATTCGATGATGGTGGTTGCGTCTATGAAGTATCCTCCACAGAGGACGCATATGAGATGAGGGTTGAGCTCGGTGATCTTTATCCTGGTGGTCCGATGCATGTTGGCAGAACTTTACAAAACAATTAAAAATAAAGAAAAAAATAAAGAAAAAGAAAAATCCTACATGGGAAGGAGAGAAAAAGAGGGAATGTGTCAGAATGGCTGCTGCAGACCATTTGAGGAACAACTATGACTATCATTATTAACTGCAATTTTAGAAAGACGTTTTTAAAAAAAAATATTTTCAAGAGTCATTTCACTGTATAGCCTTTCCATTACGATATTCAAACCGAAACCCCAAAGTATGTTTTAATTGAGAGAGTCATCCTTCAGAGTCTTGAGCACCATTTGCATGGGACAAGATGCTGTTTGCTTGACTGTGTTAAATCAACACCATCTTTTATGCTAATTAAAAAATAACCGAAAGGAGAGAGAGGATTTTTTTTCCCCTTCTGGGGCAGATTGATGGGCAGTGAGATGTCACTCAGTCGGCTAGGAGGCAGTAAAATATCATAAATCAATCAGATTGTTGGGAAATCGATGCCACTTTATATGACCGTAATCGAAAGCAGGCAGGATCCAAATATAGAGGTGATTCAAATTTTGAAAAAAAGAAGGAAAAAGAAAAAAATTAAAACGACGCCTCAACCAGTCAGCTTTACCAACCCTGGATGTGGTATTTTTTAACGCGATTCGTTGCGTCAAAATTTGCTCTAAATCGCCAAACAGCTGGAGAAGAAGTTACACCCAGCACGGTGAGGGTTTGTCACCGATAATAAATCGCAGCAATCCAGCGACCGAGCTTTAAATGCCGCTTAACATATAGGAATATACGACCGAGAGCGTAATTTGCAGAGAAAAGGCGGATTCCTGCAGCCCGAGCGAGGGTCAACCGGGGAGCGACGATTCCAGGCTCCCGCTCGTTGCGTCAGGTGTGCCACACAGGCGGCGAAAGGGTGCAGGGGGCGGCGAGGTGGGGGACCTGACCGTTTCTATGGCAACTCCCATTGCTTTGAGCTCGCGTGGCGGCTCGCCAGTAATCGGAACGACGCAGGATGTCGAACCAAAACAAAAAGTCGGCGAGCTGCCGGTGAGGCTGAGCGGGAAAGAGGAGGAAGGAGGGACCGAGAGTCTCTCTCCGTCCCCTCCGCCGCTGGACTGCCAGGCTGCCGACAGCACGGCTGCCATTTTGTAAAGGGGGGGAGAGAAGAAGAAGAAGAAGAAAAAAAGGGACGCTCATATCGTTTCGGCGGGGCTTCCTACGATAGCGAGGGGGCGCATTGAAGCCCCTTACAAACCCGAAGCTTTTGGGCTATAAAGAGCTATAGGCTACGGTGTCCCAGTCGGAGGACGGCTTCGCTTTTCGAGTAAGCAGCGCTTCGCTTTCATGGCGTGTGTGCGATAGTAAGCACGGTGCTGCAGCAGCAGCAGCAGCAGCAGCAACATGGCCAGACAGCAGAGGCTGCGCCGAAGTTAAACCCGCAAACTGGAACACAGGCTGCGTTTGTTCTGCGTCAGAACCAGTCCTCTCACGCAGCCTGGCTATCACCTTTCAGCGCGTATTTGTTTTATAAACAAGCAACTTCACAGAAGTTAGTTGTGGGTGACGCTCATCTGCAGTGCCGACCCGAGGTTCAATTCAGTCTGAGGAAGAATTTGATTCGGGGGCAACATAGCCACCACAGCACCACCCCTTTTTTATATTTTATTTGTTTGTTCATTGTGCATACAACTGCACCCAACAGTGAAACTCCTTAATTGACTGCCTCAGTTTGCTCCTTTTATTTAATACAAAAGACTTTGTGGAGATGAGGCAGAAAGTCACAATGTTTCAATACAGACTTGGTGTTGGGATGGATGTGTCGAATTTAATCAGCTGTACTTACAGGCACAGAGAGGAAAATCATATTCAACTTGTTGCCATTCACTTGCAAACATTTAGAGCATGCATTATCCCAGCACAGACAGTAAAAATAGAGCCTGTCAAAGTGACAGCAAAAAACAACAACAAATAGCCACAACAAATGAAATCTTAAGCAAATATGAATTACTAGGGTTCAGATTCAATCATTTTAAATCCTTTTCACATCATTTTCTTAAAATAATCCAGGGCATTTATAAATTGACTCATTCTTGATCCACTACAAACTGTAAATAAGTTATGATACATTGTGATGTCATCCTGAGCTCCAGCCAGCAGCTTAGTTCGCTTATACCCCAAGCCAGCTCTGTTTTTATAGGCTACCGTTTACGCTTTAAGACTTTATGCTGATGGAGGCAAAACAAGACAAATAAACTAAATGTCGACATGAACGTTTTGGTTGTTTTGTTTTTTTTTTCCCCAGAAATAAAAGTTGTCACTAAGTGTGTGCAAAGCCAACATAGGTCATGGTTTTCTGGGGGAAAAAGTAAATAAAATATATATATATGAATATATATGAATAAGTAAATAAAAAATACTGGATTTGACTGAGCCAGTCTCGTCCACCATCAGCACCGTGATGCCAGATTTCTCTCAACCCGCTCCTGAGGCTCAGCAGACCCCTGAGAGGGCAGGTTTGGACGGCGTCTCTGCTCCAATGGATGCCACAGACCCGCACAATGACGGATAATGTCCGCACATAAGCAAGGAGGAGCCTGTTGCGCCATTAATCGATCGCCTGGTGTTTGGACAACTGTTCTCCTTTCTGCAGTCCTGTGGGAGCGGGACTGTTTGCTCCCGTTTATGACATGCAAAAAAAAAAAAAAAAAAAGTTTATTCCAAGGATTAGTGGGGAGATTAGCTCCCAACTGTATCCACCGTTCCGACTTGAATGAATTTACTCAACGCAGCGATTTATGGAGAATGAGCCTTGAAAAAATAAAAATAAATTTAAAAAAGCCGCACAAGTCAAGATTTCCAAAAGTCCTCGCGATTGACCCCAAGAGATGCTGCTCGTTTGTCCTCAAACGACTCCGTTGCCTGTCGCGACGTTTCCCCTGGTCTGAAACAGCCCGACAGCCTTTCGAAATAATAATTAGAACCCGATTAAATGAACAAAAACAGCAGAAAAAACTATCCGCCGCTCTGACTGGATACACTAAGTGGAATATACAAAAAATAACAGCAAAAATGAATGGCCACTTATTGGAGCTTCAGTTCATTTCAACAAAACTTCACGATCACATTTATACCAGAGAGGATAACCTAAAACAACCAACAATGAAAAAATATTCCAGTTTTTCTCTCTCTCTCTCTCTCTCTCTCTCTCTCTCTCTAGTAAAAGCGTTGATAATGAACACTGGTCATTTTTCCCCCCTTCGCGTTATAGAGGAGACCTGTCACCACAGCCTACTGTACAAGACCCACCGTGGACCTGCAATGGAGCTGGATGAAAGGTGAAAATATTGCACGTCAATAAAATAAAAATAAAAAAAAAAAAAAAACAAAAAAAAAAAACAAACATCCTGTTCTGGCTTCAGTTCGTGGAAAGTGAATAGACGCTTTGGAGGACTCAGCCACTTCTTTGTATCCACCCTGACGACTCGCCCCGTGTTTCTGCGTTAATTTACTCAAACTTTAACCATCCAATCCGAGCAAAACCGCTGCACAACAGTCGAAAAAGACGCATACTTTCCCATTTCCCAACAACCAACCACCTATCGATCACCGGTAATGAAATAATTAAGACACAAATGAAACGCTTCACCTCCACGGCACGTTTCCGGTAGCCATCCATGTTAAGTTAAAAAATCCGAAACCGGGTCAAATTCACACGAACGTCGAACGGGACCCGGTTCGGGACCCTTCCACCATCCCAGCTCTATAAAATGAAGCCCCTGCGTGGAAACCCGAGCCCACACGGAGCGTTTGAACCACTTGCCGCCGCTGCCATCTCAGCCGACCCGGCTTGGTTCGCCTCGACTCTCCCACTTTACATAAATCCAAACGACGCAAAGCAAGCCTTAACCGAGACCAAACCTTCAGAGCCAGTTAACCGAGCTCCACACCACGCGTCGGCGAGCAAGAGTAGGCGATAATTGGCTTTTATAACCGAGAGCGGATCTGTTTTTGCAGGGGGGAAGAAAAGTAGTGCGCATGAGACACACTGAGCTCCACGTCGGTGATAGAGCTCCACATCCACCGCTGGATCGGATCAGCGCGGAGGGAGAGAGACAGACACAGAGAGAGAGAGAGAGAGAGAGAAGGTGGAAAAACACAAAAGCACACCGACTAAACGTCGCCTTTCACCGCTGCTAGTTAGAGACGAAACGGAAGGGGACGAACCTGCAGGCTCGGCTGGCGATCGGCGGCTCTCGACGCGGCGGAGACAATGAAAGTTGGGAGGCAGATCAGCAGAAAATGAATAGAAGCCGAGCCGCCATCTTGAAGCAGGGCTGCAGACGCTGTCAGTGGCGGAGAGCGCACGGCGGAGCGCAGCGCATTTCAGATGCGCCAAGACGAGAAGAGGAGGGGGGTGACGGGGGGAACAAAACTCCTCGTTCCCTCCTGCGCCGCGCGTATCCCGATCCAACGGATCCAAATCCCGCCGCTTCGGTTCCGGCGGCCGTCCACTTCAGCACTGATAACTTTGCCTCCAAAATATCCGCTTCGCCTCTAGAGCTGAAACGCAGCACAGTCTCTCTCTCTCTCTTTCTCTCTCCGTGTGTGTGTATGTGCGTGTGCTCCGTGGAAACTGACACAGTCCCCAAAATGGCTTGTAGTTCGACCGCCCCGTGGTCACGTGGTCTCTTTGCTTAAGGGTGCCTTGGAATTACTGTCGGTGTATGAACGTTTGCCCAAAAAGAAATCTTCTGAGTGGGTGACACGAAACACAACAAAACCAAAAGGTGTGCACATGATAGTGCTTTTCTTTTATTTTTCCCTCCTCTCTCTCAAAGCGAAACCACGCAAGACGCTGCGATTTGCGCATAAAAACGCGATCAAGCGGTCGCTTAAAGGCGCAGCAAAATTCGCTGTTGGGGTGTTTTGTTTTTTGTTTTTTTTCCTCCGGGAACGTCATTCTAGAGATCCCCGAATCCACGTTCACGCACTTTTTGCACACTTTGCGCCACAGTCGGCGTGCGTAACATGCGACTGATCACTTTATAGCGCGCCACAGCCTCGCTGGTGTTAAAAATAACCGCAAAGCACAAGCGGCTGCCCTCCTGCAGACTGCTGTGGCAGAAGGCAGCTGCTTTATTAAAGCTCTCCTCTAAGACCGACGCACTAACAAATGGCGTCAAACATTCCGTTTTTTTTCTTTTCTTTTCTTCCCCCTCCACAGGCTGATGTATAAAAGATGGAATAAAATAAAATAAAACGCACAACCGCGTTCGCTGGAAGCATCTGACGTCTTGATACTGCTCGCAGCCGCCTGAGCTTGGAGGAATTTGGGATGTTTATGGAATCCGAGCCGCTGTGCAGCTCCAACTGAGGAGCTTTGAAGCTGCAGCTGATGTGGGTGTAAACTCGGAGGGGATGAAATTCCAGGCAATTAATCGGGGAGGGTTTTGGCTCCAAGCATCTTGTTGAAAGTGAACGGCAATGGTGTAAAACTACAGTTTAAAATAATAAAACAATGCAGACGTCTCTTCAAGTTCTTGTCAGAGTTTCAGGGAAAAAAATTAAAATAGAATTAAAAAATAAAATAAAAAACTACACCGACGTGTCGGATGAGAAGGTTGTTGAGAATATTTCAAGGTTTGGCACGACTCAAATACATACACATATATATAGATATACATATATATATTTTTTCAAATTTCAGATTTTATTCTCAAACATGCGTGACGTTATGTAGCCTCTTGTACAAAACAAGAACTAGTACATATTAACAAACAACAACAAACTAAAAGAAAATAGTGAAGTTGCTGCGGCTGCGGGGCGTCACATCTGACTGGCTTTCTCCACACTCTTGGCAGCATCTTTCAACTTTGACACCAGATCCTGGAATAGAAAGAAAAATGAAAAAAACAACAAAACAAAACAAAAAAAACCCCAACAAAAAACACGGATCACATCCGGCAAAAATCCAGAGCAGCGGAGCAAAGCGGGAAATATTCCCAATAAAAGCCGGACTGACCAGGAAGAAGAGCGAAATTCAATTTAGTTCAGCTCCTACCCCCATTCCACAAGCGCAAATAATACTTTGAGCTCGAAATCTCCCCCACCGAAAAGCATCAAACAGGACAGACATCTTGCGAGTAGGGCGAGTTTTTATTATTTGTTATGTTTTCCCTGATAATTAAACTCTGTTCAACGTGCAAATACCTGCAGCTGCTCCGTTGTGCAGGTGAAGTTGATATCCTCAGAGGATCCTTCATTCTGACAATAAATAAATAGATCAAACAAAAGTAGTTTTTTTCTTTTTTTTTATTGCGCACTCCTACAGAAACTGCAGGAAAGCAGAAGGAGAAGAGCGCATACCTTCGTGTTCAGTGAGATCAGGTAGAAAGGCTCGTTGATCTTATCCAGCTGCCCGCTCTGATTGGGGGATGGGGGGGTGGGGGGGGGGGGTGTGCAACATTGTTAGCGTCACATAACAAATGGTGCAGAAACAACTGCTGGGGCACAGGTTCTGGCGCAACGCGTCTGTACCTTCATGTGGTACTGCAGACGCCATGATACGTCGTTAACGTGAGGTGGACGTCTGCCCATGCTGGAGAGGGGAAAAGTTAAGAGAGAGAAGAGCTTGTTGTAGCAACTGGTTTATAAATTTGTAATAAGTTCATCCAAACTGCCAGGGGCGTATCCAGAAAGTTTATTTATTTGTATTTTTTTAAAGTGGTGACCACATAACACAAAACTAATGTGTTATGTGTTATATAAGAAAAATGTATATTTAGCCATTTCTTTCATTCTATAATTCTTTTTATTATTATTATTATCCAGGATCTGTTATTGAGGGAAAATTTGTGGGTTTAGGAAATTATAGGCTAAATCCATCCGCTTTGGTCCTCATGTCAAAATTTCTTAGCAGACCAGTTTGCTGATAATTATACTTTCTCAGCCCTGATTTGTGCATATCCAGTCAATTTCTCTCCCACCACTAAGTTCATTTTTCCGCGACACAAAAGTCTTTCGAAAACTTTATTCGCCTCAGCAATAGAATCTTAACATCTATCAATTTTTTAACTGGAATGAGGTCAAACAGACAAAATCTCCTGTTTTTATCCTTACCTGCTCAACAGATGCTCCATGTCTTTTTTATGTTTCTGTAAAACAAAGCAAACCACAGTTTACCAGCCACACAAGTTAGTCCAAACTGCAGTCGTTAAATGTCATTATTTATTTATTTTTTATTAAGATCAGCATGACCTGACCTGATATGTGCTGAAGAATATTTCGATTCTGTCTGTGCTGAATGAGAGCTCCTCAAGGCAGGAGCTACAAGAAAGAAACAGAGACACACTTAATTTCACATCTTTTATTATTATTATCTGCTTTTGATAATATGTCTTTCTTCAATACCATTCTACTCAAAATGTTAACTCATAGCAATCCTCAACTTCCCATTTTCTTCGAAATGAACATAATATTTGGAAACGTGTGTTGAACATGAGCCTGGAACTGAAACAAAGAGGTGATTTCCTCATAAATGTTTGTGATACTTCCATCTTGGCCAATGGAAAAGCTTCAGCATTGCACCATAAGCGTGCGTGGGTGAAAACACACAAACACCATCTGACTGTAAAGCAATAAGCTGGCAGAACACAATTTATCCAATCTGCATTTTGTGAAGCAAAGTAAGATGATTACGCTGGTGTCAGGCAGGAGTTGATGTGTAATAACACTTTTTCTCTTGAGGAAATCCAAATGTTGCATAGATTGATTTTAAAGCATCTCATAGAAATGTTTGTTTGGACTCAAATCAGACCGGAAAACTTGAATTTCATCCGCATCTGCTGCAGGCCTGGGTTGGTTATCGGTATCAAGGTAAACATAATGTTTAAAAAAAATTTTATTACATTTTCAGCACGGTGGTTTAAACAGATTTTAATGGTATCCCACAGAGTGCTTGAATCTTGAATTGTACGCAACACCAATCCTTTCCCGACTGCTGCTACCAACTGCCAGTCAGCTGGCTGAAAGAAGGCTTTTACACTTTGACCTCGCTCAAAAGAGGAACAAATTTGGCTGCCTGGAACTATTTCCAATCCTGAAAAAAAAACAAAAACCTGAAAGTCACGCTGTTGAGAGCACCACCCATTAAAATCATTTAATGTAGCAAAATCAATATATAAACTGCCTTTATCATTATTGAGTAATCTGTTGTGTTTTAAGCATCAGCAATTAAATTATGCGATTCATTTTTATTAGAATTTTTTTTTTTTTATGTTAAAATGTTCTGATAAAGCAATTTAAATCAGCCTTATACCAAACTGTAAAGTGCAAGATATCCTCCAGTATTTTGCGTATTTCTGTCAAGAAGAATCCAACTTTGGGTCAGATCTAAAAAAAAAAAACAAAAAAAAAACCCACACACACCAACAATGAACTTCTTAGTTTTCCACAATGTTTCCAAAGCTTTTGGGTCATCTGTTCTGGTTTGATTAAAACTTGCAGACAAAATCTTGTCCAGTAAGTGAGTTTGAGTACTTTCACTGATGAATCTGCAATAAATTAGAATCCTGCTTTTTTTTTTTTTCTTCTTTCAAAAATTCGGGGGAAGTTGTGCTTTTGATTTGGCACACAAACCCTGACATTCCCTTATTTAAGATGTATACCTTAATTAGGAAGGTACATAACTTAATTTTTTTTTTTTTTGACGTTCAGCACGTAAATGTTTTTCATTTCTACAGAATAGTTTCATACAGTTGAAGCAGAACAAAGGATTTGAGATTACGAATGAAACTTTGAGACACCGTGAGACAACACAGCAGTCTGTGCCAAACATCTGGTTTTAGAATGAGAAAACCACAAGACAAGTACGAAATCAGACATGAACCAATCAGCCGTTTTCAATACAGATTTCTGATTTCATTTAAAATTCCACTGCAATTTTTAACCGATTCCGATTTTATTTCACAATTACAAAGCATTAGTGAGAAGAAAGGCAATTAATTTCTGGAGGTTTCTTAACAGAGGAAACCTCCATCGGTTTTTAAACATACCGAGTTACTGACTTGATTTTACAAAAATGCATCAGATAATCTGCTGTTGGTGTATGTTGACTGAAAATAACAAGTTCTAAGTTTTGATTCGATTAGGGAAGAAGTAGAGAACTGATTTTCTTCCCACTAGTGTCAGGTCTCCCTTTGACCAATGACAGTCAATTGCTGATTTATTGATACTTCTCCATAAGAAACACGCCAATTCTTAAGTTTTCACAGCTGAATAACACGTGTATTCTCATACAAGTTCATGTCAAACATCCTAAACACCAGACGTTTTAATATAAACCACAAAAAGTTTGCAAAAAGAACTACGTTTTGAAGGTGTAACAAAAACAAATAAAGCCATCATTGATCCGCCTTTAATGCCACATCAGCACATTTCCCTCCATTTGTTTCTCTTTCCATATATAATCACTTCTCAACAACATGCAGCCAAACAGCGTGAGCAGGAAACTCCCCTGGTTCTGGAATCGCTCTCCTTTGTTGCATTTGTTTTTCTTCTAAAAGACATTCCTAGTAAAGAGAAGAAAACAAGATCCTGCATCCACTGCTGCAGACCTGGAGAGCTTCATGGTGCAACATGAAACACCAGAGTACCTTAAAGCAATCCCATCAGCTCTTCTGCTGTTGCCTTACCTTATGGTGGACTTGTCTGCGTTGTGTTTGACCGCTTCCAGGATGAAGGTGGCCAGGGCTGCGTGGCTCTGCTTCAGCAGGATTCTGTCCATGTGCTTCAGCTCGGGCTGATCTGAAACCAGAAAGACAGTGAAGCGAGATGACGGTGGAATCATACTGGTGCCAATGCGATCCATTTCCTCTCCTCGGGGTTCTCCCAGATTGACGCGCAGAATGGAAATCAATGACGATTTGCATGTGAATGGACCCCTCAGCTGCATCAGCCGGGGTGAGTGGCGGGGGGGGGGCGTCCGGGGTCATTTCTTTGTTTGTCTGGTGAACATTTCATTTTCTAAACAATTCTCACACCGAACCGCTACCTCCCGTCACTTTAATCGTGTATTTTTGGTGTAATTTGTAGATTTTTATTCGAAAATTAAAGTCGACCAGCAGAGCGGGCTAAAAATGTGTGCAAGATCAGATTGTCCATTTGTATATTAAAATACTTCAATCCAAAGTGATTGTTACTGAAATACTTCATCATGATCTTTCTGATGCGTTGTGTAGCCCTGGTGGCCGTTTAAGAGGCAACAGAAACCCCCTCAGAGAACACCGAAAACCGCGCTCCCAGTTCACCCCACACGAGATTTTTTTCTCCTTTTTCTTTTTTTGTCTTTTTTTTTTTTTAACGTGAACGTGCATAATCCAGGGCGCTGCAGTCCCGTCAAAACCCGTAAGCCTCGAGTCTAGACGTGGAGGAACCGGAAGAAGGAGCGGAGACAAAGCGGCGGCGGCGGGGGAGAGACATCGGCTCACCGAGGACTGTGGAGTCGGCCCGGGAGGAGAGCAGCCCCCGGAAAGAGACATCCAGCAGCACCTGATAGCTGCTGCGGTTCACGGCAGACTGATCGGCCAGGAGCTGCAGCCCCTTCTGCACAGACTCGCTTAACTCCATCTTGCAAAAGGGCGAGTCACGTGACGGATCAGCTGATCCAGCGCGTGGAGAAGAGAGAGCGAAGGCGATGCAGGGAGAGAGAGAGAGAGAGAGAGAGAGAGAGAGAGAGATAAATCACTGAGGCTGTCAGCAGCTCTCAGCTCTCAGCTGTGGTTTTCTGATGGCTCATGCAGCTCGTCTATGGTTTAATATTCTCGACACATGCAGCGTTAAAACGTTAAAGGCAAACATAAAGAACAAACAGGTGGTTTCCAGAAATAAGCCGCTCACTCTCCATCACCCAGACAAAAATAAACAAACAAATAAATAAATAAATAAATAAATAAATAAATAAATAAATAAAAATACACGATGCATGCAAGTGCAGCTGTATCTGTTTGATCAGGGCACAGATTAAAAACGGCTGACCGTCCCTACACCTGGCTCTCTGCAGCGTGGATGTCTTTATGTCATGAAAACATTCTTTGCTCTATTTATTTATTTATTTAATTTTTAAATCACAGAAGCAGATTTGAGATCTTTTCCTAATGTGACGTTTAAAACGTGAATGGTGCATCTGCTGACTTATAAAGTTACTTTGTTTTCCTTTAACTCGGCATCCAGTGACGATTCCAGTGACTGGCTGGCTACAGCTGGAGGAAATGACTTTACGATCAGGTGAAACTGTACCAGCAGGACTGGCTCCAGGTGGCAAATCAAGCTGAGTTAGATTTGGGGCCCCCTCTTCCTGTTAGAAGCATCAACCCCCACCAACAGTGCTTACATACAGGGTTAGCACGAAGATTAATCGGCTGAGTTTAGACGCAGTCTTTGGTCGTTGGTTACTATGTGTCAAGATGTACTTGTCATCAAGCTGAGCTCCAAACACAAAGGCAAGTTTGAACTCGCATCAGATTGTTACTATGGGAACACAAGAATCAAACAGTGGAGTTGAAGAGACAATAATGAAAAAAGAAAGGCAATCTTTGAAATTCTTATCAATTTAAAATCTTTTTTATTTCTTCTGTGCTAAAAGCATCGAATGAAATTCACTCCTCAAATACACCCCTTCTCAATAAACCAATGTAAAAACGTGCATCCATGATCTGAGTTCAAATTCAAGCCTTTCACTGAGACCCTGGTGATTTTGAATCCCTAAGCCAGGGCTCAGTTTGCTTTGCCTTGAGCTGTGAATGTGAATGTTCTGTTCCTTCTGTGTGTGGTTAGATTTTCCCTCTGGGATTGAGTTTCATTTTTATGTACTTTTGCTGTGATAACGTCATTCAAAAGAAAACAACAACAACAAAAATGTTTAAAACAGGCCATTGTGTCAATTTATACTATATAGCCTACTACTATACACTTTATATTATTGAAATATTAGGGGTGGTCTTAAAGCTGAAGCTTTAATGATTAAATCCAACTACTGAACTATTTTGAAGGGAATGTATTAAAATAAAACGGAACTTGTCTGTCGCTTTAACACTGGGATGGAAGGCAGCTCTGCAAATCATAATTTGTTGTTACACAGCATTTTTGAATAAAGAAAAAAAAAAAAAACAGCATAAAATCTTGCATAAAATGATGCTCGTACATTGTGGGTCGTTGAGGTGAGATGTTTGCACGTTTTGTGAAGATAAACGTTTTGCTTATGGCTACGTTTTTTTTTTTTTTTTTACACAGCCTGTTTTCGAGGCAGCAAAGCAGAACTTGCAAATAACAACAACAACAACAACAACACAAGTCAAAGTGGAATTTAACGAGGTTGAAGAAAAACGACACATTTGAAATCCTGTTGGATATACTGGGACCTGATCTGCCCTGAATACAGCAGTCGACTAATGGTGCAATTAATGTCATTGCATGCATCGGTCTATTTTCGGTTTGTCGACTGACACCTCGGCGGACATGTTAGTCATCTCGCTTTTCTTCGCTGACTTCATTTTCACGTGTGACTGTGCCGTTTTCACGTTATGAGAGAACGATGGGGGACTTCACAGTCATGGCTGCAGCTCACTTTGAGATCCGCACGCAGCAAACAGTCCTGGGCAAAGCTCATGACCTCCGGCATCGTCCTTCAAAATCCACATGTGGAATGTTTTGAGGGGCATAATCGACTTTTAAAGAAAAGCCAAATTGATCTATTTACTGATGTGGGAAATATAAGATTAACTGATGGAGGAATCCGGCTGAAAGTTTTAGTTTTCTCCTTCTTTGTGCTCAGTTTTGATGAGCTACTTTGCTTGATAATTTATTCTGATTTATGTTTATTTATGTTTATTTATTTATTTTTCAGCAATTAACGGGTTAAACCCCACTGGGGAAGCTGCTCCGTTTCCCCAAATTGCACGTGATCGCCGTCTCATCTTGGACTCACACCGTTATTTAAAGCTGCATGCTGTTTTAGAGATGAGGCAATGTTACAAATGAGAGATAATGGTCGGGATTATTATGGAGGAACTGAGGCTGCAGCGTCCTGCGCGGCCACACACCTAAACACACACACACACGCGCACACACGCATACATACACATACACACACAGCAACTATCGGTGTGACCTCTGACTCTGCGCTTTGTCCAAAGTCCATTTTGGCTCCAGGTTGTGAAACAGATTAGCCTCCTCTGCCTCCCTGTCTCTCTCCTCGTTGGTGTGTGTGTGAGTGTGTGTGCGCGACATGTCTCTCGTTTCGCAGCATTTCCATTATTTTTGAACTTCTTTGTTATCTGGTCCAGAATTCTCATGATGCAGGTTGCTGGCAATCTATTTATGGAAGGGCGTTTTTTGGCGTAGATTTTATCATTACGTTGATCTAATCTAATAAAATATATAGCCTATATTTCTTTTTTTTTTTTTTTTTTTACAGAGCCCCCCTGTGTTACTCATATTCAAACGGTGAATCATTACGAGACACAGTGACTGTTATCTGTAGCCAATGAGGTGAAAGGAAGCAAATCATTACAGATCATTTGTGGTGGTCACCTGCTGTCCTGATAGGTTTTTAGATAAGATCACGCTGCAAAATTTTGCAAAATAAAAAAAAAGTTGTTAATTTGCTAGATCCTGCATTCCTCAAATTGCTTAAAGTACACAATAGATATGGCTGTTTAGACAAAACTTCCTTTAAGACCACGCTGCAGAAGTAAAAGGAAACCACAACAGGCAGCGCGTGCTACTTCCTGGTGCAACACGAGATGCTTTTCGATTTTAGTCTCTCACGTATTTCATCAAAGCTCTGGTTAAATTAAACTGTACAGAACTATATAAAAACACAGAGACCGGCGAGTTGTTTTTGACGCATTTTCTTTTCTTTTTTTTTCATAGCATGACCTAATTTTTTTTTTTTTTTTTTTTTTTTTTTTTTTTTTTTTTTTTTTTTTTAATGTTTTTTTAAGCATTTTTAATTAATTAAAATTTTGGTGGTGGTTTTTTTTTTTTTTTTTTTTTTTTTT